>LBNU01018070.1:17521-35496 GCA_014162995.1 Artemisia annua | reverse complement strand
GGGATCTAGTTTAGCCTACTTGCTCTGCGCTGTTCATTGATTGGTTATCTCGCATAAACAGTTCACCTTTAGGCTAGTAATACATTCAGTGTATAGTATTGGATTTGAAGTTTTATTCTATTAAGTCAAAGTTTGCTTATTGAGTTTCACTTAGATCAATCCTGTCTGCGCGCATTTTCTTTCAATGAAAACCAGTTTTTTCTAGCTGCTGAAAATCATGGACGATTAGGAGTAAAAATTTTGGTGGTTATTCATAGGGGCTTTTTTATGTTTTTTTCTCAATTTCAGCTAGGTTTAGACTTTTGCCCACTAATGTTTCATAGTTCAGCTTATTGATTTCTGCTTATTAGCTAATTGCCAAAGTAAGGACTATAACTAGTTTAGCTGAATTTTGCAGGTTGAGTAAATCTAGGTGTTAATTTGTTTGGATTCCTGTATTCTCGGCTTTTTTGGTATTCTTAAGTGTGTTCATGTTCTTCTTTACTGTCTGTGATCCGGTATTAGTATTGTGGCTATTTTGGGAGGCTATTAGTGCATGAATTTCAAAGCTTTAGGATGCTTCTGTTGATTCTGAATTTATGATTTAGACTGATTCATACTGAATTTGATTCTAATATCTGAGTATAAGAACCTTTCAGAAGTCAGTTCTCACAAATTTTTATCAAGTGCTTATAAATAAGCACTTGAAAGCGTATTCAAGCCATAAGGCACTTTTTCCAGCTTATTTTCATTTTTTTCTATTTTCTTTAGAATTAAAATAACATTTAGGTGATTTTCTTAAAAATTTTCATTAATTTTGATCATGTTCTGATTCTTTTTATTCTAAATAGATTTTTAGAATAATAAATCATTTTGATTTCCAAGTTAAGTCATCAAAAAATGCAAAAATAGTTTCTGATTTTATTTCTAAATTTCATTTTCATCTTAATAAGATTTAAGAAAATAATTTTGTGTAATAATAAATTTGTCATTTTTTAACAATTTAGTTTGATTTTTTATTAAATAAAAATTACAAAAATAGTTTAATTCATAGAAAATAAAATAAAACAAAAATATTTATTTTCTTTTCCTAAAATCTTTCTTTTATCATTTTTAAGTTTTAAAAATAAAATTTGAGCCCGTATGTTAGTGTAGCTTAGAATTCGCGTTTTAATTGTGTCGTAGACGCTTTATTTTTAATTTCAAAACACTCCTGAAAACTATCTATTTTCAATTTTATAAAGCAAGTTGAGATTCTAAGCTATAAACCATAAGCACAAGCTTTTGTACTGATCTAACGCGCCTAAATTAATACAGGAACACAGTCCTCAAACACAAATCACCAATTATCAATGATTACACAGTTACTCACCATTTAGCAGTTAATCTAACTATAACATGAATAGATCTAATGTTAACTAACAAGCTACTCTACTGATCAAATTTAACTAACATATAATGAAGTAAAGAGATTATAACAACAACTAACTACAAACCACAGAAGCATAGTAATGCATTATTGAGACAGATTCAAATGAACAAACTAGTAGCAATGCATGAAACTAGTAACAATAAAGCTACTTCTAATCACGTAAACTCAAATATGCAAAATATCATCTAATGAAACAGTAAACCACTTAATTGAACACAACAAATCCATTATGCTACTGAATTGAAAATGGAAACTATAAAATGGAAATGAGATCTTACAAAGCTAAGCCCCTAACTGAAATAGGGAAGAATCCAAACCATAGCCTATCTTTTCAATAGGCTTATAACCACCTCAGAACCATCAAAACCAGTAAACCAGAAATCATCATCATAAATCCACCTTCGACTTTTGTTGACCACTTCTCATTAACCAAAAACCTCACTAAAACTGTGATAAGCTTGAATGAGCTTATGTAAGTAGTTAATGACAAACAGAAAACAGATTCAATAAGAGTAAATTGCTGGAAATAAATTGCAAGAGAAATGACTTTAAAACTGAATTTTTATTATCACTATCAAAGGTTTACAAAGGATTAAGATGAAATACAATTTGAGAAGAAATTTTGGCAGCATAACAGTAAAACTACACTACTAACCTACTCCTAACCTAACATCTAACTAGCTAACCATCAAATCGTTGGAGTGAGGGGGCTTTTATAGCCTGAACTCAGGGTCTTCAGAATGATCCAGAAATGGTATCTCTCAAAGCATATTCGTCCCTAGATTCCATATACTCATCTCATCCAATCACAGCTCTTGGTGATGTGTCTTGGCTAATCAAAAATTGCCATGTGTCATTCTTCTTCTGTCATCTCACTGCCAAGTGTGTCAGAGGTGTGGGATTTGACTATTATACCCTTAATACGAGATTAATTGTAGTGGGAGTGGGTAATTGTGAAGAAAGGTAAATTAGGGTTCTAAGAGATTTGGGAAAGGGGATGTACGGGGTTAAAATGGGGGGAGGGAGTTATATTTTTTATATTATTTTTTAACCGTGGGTGTGGAAGTGGGTGTATGGGCCGGGTTTGGGTTGTGGAGATTGGGCTCGTGGGTTTTGTGGTAAATTTGGGTTACAGTATTAGGATTTAGTATAAATGGGGTTTAAGGTTTAAGGATTAGTTATGCCAAGATGTAAATTCAAGGGACCTTTTCTGTAAATTTAATCCAAGGACTAATCTTGACTTATTGTAATTCATGAAGGTCTTGATCTGCCATTCTGAACTCAAATGTGAAAAATGCTTCCCCAGCTCCGGCTTTTGATCCTTTTCCAATCCCGTGCTCGTGTTATCGGGTTTTCTTGATTTTTTGTCCAATTAACACATATCCGTACCTGCATTTTCAAAAACACAAAAACAACAAATATCTTTGGCATTTGTTAGCGTTTTCGGTCTTTTTGGTCTTAAAATGGTGAATAAACGATATGTGATTTTACACATATCAATGGACCAAATAAATCCATATGCAAAAGTTCTAGACACCTAGATGTAGAAAACATGTTTTTAGCCTTATGGCTATTATGGACTTGTTTACTGACTTTGCAAGCATCACAAAAGTGTTGGTCGTATTTCAACTTAGGTAGGTTTCGAACTAAGTCTTTGGAGGAGAGGTCTTGAATTAGTCTCATATTAGCGTGTCCTAAACGTCTATGCCATAAAGTTGAGGATTCATCTAATGAAGTAAGACAAAGTTTGTCTTTAGATGTTTGATCCATTTTCATGACATATACGTTGTTCTTAAGAACACCTTGGCTATGGTTATGCCATCTTTAAGTATCTTACTTCCATTTTCATTAAAAAGGACGTTATACTTATTACAGCAAAGTTGACTAATACTAAGAAGATTAAAACCTAAGTTATCAACATGAGCTACATCATCTATAAAAAGGGAGTCATGAGAGATTGTGCCTTTTCCAATGATTTTGCTCTTAGCTTTACTACCAAACGTGACATTACCTCCATCACATTTGTGATATGTTGAGAAGAGGCTTTTGTTACCCGTCATGTGCCTTGAACAACCGCTATCTTTAATCCATTCATCCGGTTCCAAACATACTTTAAGGCACACCTATTTTATGAAAAACACTCAAACATTTGGTCCCCAATTTCTCATGGGTCCATTTTGGTTAAGTAAGCCATTAACTTGACTTAAGTATGAAAATAGAGCATGAGGATTCCATGACATGTAGTTTGGAGTTTGGTAATGTCCAGGTTCCAAACATGTTGGTAGTTTGGTCGTGGGTTGTAGTTACTTTTTGGAAAGGGGCGTTTGGGAAAAGGTGTCTTAGGTTTTGGTTGAGTGGTTTTAGTTCTAAATTCATTTTTATCAAGTCCTACTCCAGTTTTAACAGAAGGTTTTGTTTCATTTTTATATGTGACTTTAACAAATTTTGAACGGTTTGNTGTTAGCGTTTTCGGTCTTTTTGGTCTTAAAATGGTGAATAAACGATATGTGATTTTACACATATCAAAATCCCCCAAACTAAGATATTGCCGTGTCCTCACGCAATGGGATTCAATCACGCTTTAGAGATAAATAATTTCGTAACTCTTTTTACTTAACTTTGAAAAGTAGCAAAATGTTCGAAAGAGATACGAAACCATTTATTCCCTTAAACGCCCCGTTTTACCATTTTCTTGATTCCACCATTTATTACACTTATAACTTATGAACTTTTCACAACTTTACTCACATGACGGTGTACCGACTTTCATTATCTTGCGATAATTATTAAGTTCATCGAGTAGAAACACAATTCATAGAATAGTGACCAAAGGATAAAATTCGTCATCCTTGATTTTTCACAAGTTCCCAAACTAAGCTTATGAACGAGATCACCATTTATTTACAAGTTAGATGTCAATACAACTCATCGTAGTTACTTGTGTAAAAACCCCTTGTTCCCAAATCTAAGTGTATCTAATTATTTTATTTTTGTGAGATAAATGAATTGCTTCATAATTTCTCGTTTTCGATATGATTTAGTCCGATAAAGATACCAAGAATCTCAACGCTAAATAGTTAGTCATCTTCTCTTAAGAAGGTTTGCACGAAAAATGAGGTCCACATCAAGGATACTGGATACATACATAGACTTTGGAATACATCGAAATAGACATAAGTTGGCGAGTACATTTCACGTGCACCTCATGCATCCGATCTAGGATCGTCACATGCACCTCACGTGCGACCAACTTTAGTCTTAACACTTAAGCTCATAATCCATAAATCTCAACATAAATCCTTATTCTTTCTTTTGATTTTTCACTTTTTTTTTTCCATACTTTTTTCTTTTTCTTGCCTTAGTAACTTTTCAACTCCGAACCTTCACGGTTTCAATCCAAGACCTACCGCCAACTGCTAGGGTTAGAATGTAGGATCCAAGGTCCGATCTCAATCCGAAGTCTCAAAGCACTTTAGCTCTTATAAATACCGGGCTTTAAAGGGTAGCTCCGAAACCACATGCGTACTACGCAATATAACGAAATATAATACAATACAACTCAAGACAATGGGGTGTATCCTTGATGTGTACCCAATTTTTCAAACAAAAATTCTCTTAAGAAGATAAAGAACTAAATTTCGTCAAAACCGAAATATCTTTAATTATTATACACAAGATATGGGGTGAAACAAACTGATGGGAACGAAAAGCCACAAGTACCTTTGATGAGCTTTAAAGAGAACCACTACTCCACGTATGGCATCTAACTTCTAAATAAACACTATCATTTCTCGCTCTTCGCTTTTTTAAAGTTCTCAAATAATGAGTACTCGCGAATACTTAGCCGATAATCAAGCCACGCATATTTAAAATCAATTACGGAAACTTGCAAACTCTAATAAAAGAATTCGCATTCTATAGCTTCTTATGTAAAAGACTAGCAAAAGCTTTTAAGCTGCGCATATTTAAAGTAATGTACGGGAACTTGCAGATTCTAAAGAAAGAATTCGCGTTTTATAGCTCCTTGTGTACAAAACTAGCACAAGCTTATGTGATCATCATTGGTTAAGGGAACAAGCTAGGGCTCAACACGCCCGATCAAGTCAAAATATTATTTCTACTCTCGCCAACAAGAAAGTCGACACGGTGTCAAAACACTTATTCGAACTTTATTCTATTTTTCACAGCTTTTCAACATTTATTTTTTAGAAATTTTTCAAAAAATTTTAATTTTTGATATTTTTGAGGAAAAACGAGGTTGCATGAGTAAACGACAACATGAAAGTGCAAGTCAAATCAAATCGAAGATTGACCCCCCCAAACTAAAACGAAACATTGTCCTCAATGTTTGAAAAGGTAAGGGTAATCCTAACATAAGTCTAGGGCCGTTTATTAATTATGCCAAAGATGTTAGTCGATAAGATTTAGGATATAATATGGATTTCCAAAAGCATGAAGAATGAGACTCGAGTGGAGATGAGACAAACAACGAGCACGAGAGTCATCATAATCGGGAAATTCCTGGACAAACAACACAAACAACCACGAAACACAAGATTGGAAGAGGTCGCCCCTCCTTACGTTATTGTTAGAAAATAGAAAGAGGATAGAAATGATAAGCATGAGGNTCTACACGATGCTAAGCTAACAAGTCTTGCAACGTTGTGTTGAATACTTGTAACTTGATATGCACTTGTGAACTTCTTTGCTACAAAAGAATCTTCAGAACAATGAGATGTTAAAGGGTTAGATGAAAGATATGAATGTGCATGTGCAAAGTATAATGAGAAGTGATAAAAGAAAATTCTAACAAATGGCTTGGTATTTATAGCAAAACATCCAGCGCGGATACGGCGGAACCCTCAGAAGGGTTCCGCCCGTGTACTACGAGGGTTCCGCCAGGTCTGACAGTATGTTTTGCCATAACTTGCCAAACCATCCAAAGTCACATCAAATAAATTCTTAGTCAAACACAAAACTTGTGTAAGAAACCTATGGTGAGTCAAACACACAAACCTTGTGTAAGAAATCTATGTTGAGTCAAACACACAATCTTTTCTTAAATGTATGTTGACAAAACTTACAATAAATGGGATGTGACATTTCTATTAAAAGAAATATGAAAATGTTGTGTTTTATATGAAATGTAAATGTAGCAAATGTCTAGTTATGCAAGACTTTAAACTAAAATCATGTTTTACTAAAAACTAAAGTTTATACTTTGTCATTAACAAAACTTAGCAAAGATCGTAAAATATAAATAACGTTTTTAGGCGATATTTGTATTAACATACATGAAAAAGGCCAAAAAAATGAAAGCTCAGTATCCATATAAGAAAAACAAATTGTTCAATACCTAAAAGTGATTTTTTGAACAAAGATGATGCTTTTTTAAAGATTTTGCCCTAATAATTTTGTGCAAGTATTTGGTGTTGCACCAAATTTGGTGTAATCTTGCATGAGAAATTGTTTTACACCAAAATTTACACCAAATTTGTTATTTTGATGTATACATTAAAGATGATCTCACTCATAGTAGCACCATTGTCCATGTTATGGTATCTATCTTTTGAAGTCACTAAAAATAGCATCTTATATATCCAAGTCCACCGGATGTCCCGAACTTCGTTGTTTAAAGGTGTGATGTTGGCCTACCTTATTTATTCTTTATCTTAATTTTATGGGTTAATAGAAATCTCCTGAAAACAATCTCTCGTTAATTTTTTTCATAATCTTACATAATATGTTGACCGGTCGAATTGAAATAGTGTAAAATTTTGACTTGAAATGCAAAAACCTAAACAATTAAGAAGATTATAAGTGTTTTGATATGATTAATTACTAAATCAACTCGACGTACACTTGGGGTTAACCGTCGTTCCATGATTAGGTTCCGAAAATGGAGAATGAGAAGACTTGCTTCTAGTTTCTTTAATCATTCATGCAATTATCTGAGATGTTCTCATGCACGTTAGTTTAATTAGTCCAATGCATAAGTTAGGAAAGGATCCAGTAATAAATAAATAAATAAATAAATAAATAAATAAATAAATAAATAAATAATCTAACCATACATTTTAAATTGGAAGGAGAATTTTAAAGAGGGATTCATCTATTTTGTTGGTGCATCTGAAATGAATGGTTGTTGTTTCTTCTCATCATTCTCATTTTAATTTTTCTTCTCATTTAATCCTAACTCATAGGAAGTATGTTGTATTTTAATACTTCCTCCCATTTTTCTTTAGTAGTTCCTTAAGACTATGATGTGCATTTGCAATTTTCTTGTCTTATTTCAGGTGCACTTTGTCATTCAGTAATACAAGAAGAAAATTGGCTCAAAAGTAATCTCTTTCTTATATGATTGTTTTAAGATTTAGTAACTAAATTACCTACTTATATATTTAGTGATTTGGTAATTCAATTATCTACTTATCATATTTTGACAAGCTGCTTATTGTATTTTTGTTGGTATTAGGTTTGGAAATCAAAGATTGCTTAGACAATTTTTGAATCGTGTAAAAGTTTATTTTTCTAATACAATTTTTCTACCCTATCAATTGACTTGGGTTACAAGAAATTTGTATAGTGATAAGACAAAAATGAACACTCAAATTCTAGGCAAAATAAAAAGAGCAAAATATAGAGAATTTGTTGTTGATATTAATATTTGAGGTAATTCTCTATGTGCCTCGGTCGCCCAAATTTTATACCTTTTCTAGACAAAAAGAAAAGAAGTGGCTTCTCAAAATGCTCCAGAAGACTTAGACGACTTGTCCCTCGCCCTTTAAATGTTTACAAGTGGCCCATACAAGTGCAATAATGTTGAAAAGTGTCCCCAGGCGACTTGGGCGACTTGTACTTGCATGAGACACTTGTCAACATTTAAAGGGGTGGGGGATAAGTCGCCCAAGTCTCCTGGGAGATTTTTTTTCTCTCTAAAAAAGGTATAGACTTTAGGCGACCGGGGCACATGGAGAATTACCTCTTAATATTTTCATATGAAAGACCAAAATATATTTATATGATAAACTCATTGGTGGTTTTAGGGATAAGTTGTGACTCTTGATGAAAAGTCACACCTTTTTATGAATAATCATAACCCTTTGATAAATAACCATCGTAGTGCTAGAAATCATATTAACTTATACGAGTGTGTACTCCGCACCACCTTTTTGGGTAAAAGAGATCTTCCACCCTGGTAAAATATATTAACCAAAAAAATCCGTTTAAAGTACACTGAAATGTGGCTGAAATGCCACATTAACCACAAGCAACCGCTTGAACAACTACTAAATCATTTATGATATGCCATAAATGAACAACTAGCTACCAACAACCACTAAACAACATAAAAAGACATGCAAGACAGACAAACTAATCAAAATAAAAGATTACTTCCTCGAACGGCCTTGAAGCTTGAAATCAAACTGATTGCTAACCTCATCAAATTGCCCAGGTAAGTCGTAGACCTTGGCCACATAATCATTAGAAAGATAGCCTTCAAGATCGTTATGTCCTCCTGCTGATGAAAACTAACTGTCCATAGGATCATTTGGCTCAAACACCTCATCATCACTTCACCCACCTTAGAGAATGGGTTTCCCTTCCTTTTACCATCAGCCACCAGAATATGAGTGCTCTTCATAGTCGTTGTGGAAGAACTAGGAATATCAGTAGGCTTAAATGTAGTGTCAGTCACAGGTTCCAAAACCGAATCTTGCTCTGAAAGCATACCAAAACTGTTCTTCAAATCAACAAGGTTAATATCATCCTTTCAATTTTTATTCTTACCTTGAACATCCTGAGGCGGGGTCGTCCTACTAGTAGGACCAGTAGTAGAGTCGTTACAAATAGGAGAACCAACATTAACCGTTGGTGAACCTGCATTAGTATCAACTCCGCACCACCTAACTCGTATTATAGTTTAACTTGAAATCTCTTTAGTTTTCGGGTAAATCACAATTACATAAAATGCTTTATGACACTGAAATCACCAACAATTTTAAGATTGCAACAACCCTTCTCAAATAAGCTTAACCACCCACTCCTTTAGAAAAAATGTGAAGTTATGCTATCTTTATTTAAATTAAACATCTAAGACTACTCTTTATGGTCATCAAACTCACCACTTCTACATCAATGCTATTTTATCATTCAACACATCACCAAACCCATCACCTTTTACCTTCTATGGTCACCACCTAATACACTACCAAACCAAATATATAAAAATACCTCACTTTATACAAGCATTCCTTACAATACCACACACACACTCACAAACTAAAAATAAAAATAAAAATAAAAACACCCCCACTTCTCTTGGATTGCGTTCGGTGGTACAGACCACCAAAGACACCCCATTTTCTTGGGTCACGCGAGATAGGAATGGATTTTATGGGGTTGGCGCGTGGACATACATGGTGATGAAAGTGCACCACATAAAAACCAGCCTAACTATTAAACAACACATTCAAATTGTAACACTTAAATACACTTGAAAACAAGGACAAATGATTATAATGGCACGGTGGGGTCATCCCCTGCCCCTCAAAATTTATTTATTTATTTATTTATTTTGTTTTTTTGTTATTAGTATAAGCTTTTGTATTACAGGCCCTATAAAATTTAGGAATTTGTATTATGTTCCCTCTTAAATACTTGTAAACAAGTGCAAATATACCATTCAATTACTCCTCTTTTATTTATTTTTTAACTTGTATCATCGATGTTTAGGAAAACTACTTCTATGTTACAATGAAAACGCACCCCCTCCCCCCCAAATATTTGGTTCAAGCTCCGTCACTGCTTGAAAACATAATTTGCACTTAACACCCGTCTTCAAATATGATGTCTAACAATACTGATAAGTCTTTGATCCGACAATATTCAGATAAATTGACTATTTCTAAATAAAAGGTTACAAGCTTAGATATTTTACCATTTCTGTTTCAAATTATAAGTATGCATCTTTATTTTGTTTTGCGTCAAAATAAATGTCAACTTTCATAAATAAATGTCAACTTTCATATTTTAACCTGTTAAATGGTTTTCTAAAGCTAAATGGCATGTTATTGTTAGACAGTATAATGATTTTTATCTATATTACATATAAAGAAAAAACATATTTTCTTAATACTTAAAAACTTAAAAAAAATTAGTAATATTAGAATAACATACACTTACTTACAAATGGCAACATAGTTTATTAAATATTTTAACACTTAATTACAATTTAAACCGCTAACTTTTTCCCTTTTCACTTACTCTACACTCATACACACATAAAAAAGAATAGATATACGAACTAACACTACCATACATCGTCACCGCTATACGCAGGTAATCGTCTAGTTTTTCTTAAACAACGTGTAAGATGAAAGTCAAACTTGTAATCAATACTATTTATAATGCACAAAGCACTTTTTCAACATTAATTGCACTAAGACATCTTTTATTAAACCTAAGGAAGACAAGTATTCCTTCCGTCCCAAAATATAAGTACACTTTGGTATTTCGAATTGTTCCAAATTTAATGTCTACTTTCAATAATAACCAATCAAAATGTTTCTAAGTGGTTGGGAATGAAATTTTATTGGTTAACATTGTAAGGGGTCTACTTTTCTTAAACTTTGTGAAATTTGGAAATGCACATATAATTGAGACAGATGGAGTAATAAACTAAAGGTACAAAATCTCTTTTTAAACTTAAATTAAGGAATACAAGTAATAAAGTTAAATGTATAACATCTCGTCTTAAACTTAAGTAAATACAACTAACTAGCTGTTAGGTAACCATGTTGTGATTACACAAGTATAAGATTAATAGAAATGAGATGAAAATAAGAGATGGATGATTACTTCATATGTAAATAGAAAAGACAATAGTTTAGCTTAGATAATGAAATAACCAACAAAACATAAGTCTTACATAAGTGAGGTATTTATAGGAAGGAAGCTAGGGCAACATGCCTTCCTTCCATACTCTCCAACTCGTGGGCTTTACAAGGACCATGGGCTATTAAGCCTTAATTAACAAACATAATAATGAGATAAAATAACTTAAGCAACCTATTACAATATAAGAATGACTGACACTTGATAATACGTGAAACACGTTCCTAACAATCTCCCCCTAAGGGTCAGTCATCAAGGTTGCTAGACGTCTTCATTTTTGTCTTTAACTTTGGCTTTCAAGATTTTAGACGTCTTAAAAAAATCATTAAGTGTCATAGTTCTTTGTTCATTGTTCTTTGTTCATCATTGTTGCAGTGATCCAATGATGGTGTAATCTGCCTTTCGTCACTTCTTTGCCTCCGGTGGATCTACGCCTTTCCAACATGCTCATACATCTTTGACTTAGTGATATACTTCCATAGCTCTCATTTGTTGTGAATTCTTTTGAACTTTGTTTAGCTTTTGATCTTTGTCATTCAACTTTGTAGATTCTTTCACGTGATGTGAAATCTTTCTTTGAACTTTTCTTTGCATCGATCTTTGGAGAGAGCTTTCCTTTGATTTTGAGATGTATGCATGAGCATGTGGAAACTGGTGTCATGATGGTGGTTGTACCTGCATAAAACAGTTAGCAATAAAACATCCGGTACTTATAGGTTTGGAATTAGAGATTGTCAACAGCATAGTATGAAGATCTCTCTAACCCTTACCAAGGCCGTTCCTAATCGGATACCCCCAAGAAGGCTTATACAGACATACAAAAGTACACCCACGATTAGGTGAGTCGCTGGAGATCACCCCACGACTGTAGACCGTTTTGAGACCACCGCGAACACTAAGCGTAACCCACAAGGAGATACCGAAGTGACTTGCTGTCAGGGCTGTTTGATGTTGACCCTGGCAGGATTTCCGTTCAATCATTGAGAAGTACATAAGTAAATCCTTTCATAAACGTTCTCGGCAGTGTCCATTGATGTTGACCCTGCGTAGGACTCGATAATTTACAACTAGTGTCCATTGATGTAGAATCACCAGTGTAGAAATATTAAGTGTTCATAAGAGATCTTTGATGTATATCGTGGCTCTAGACTCAATAAGTGCACATTTTAGTCGTCGGAGATGTGGAGCAGAGTACCTCCTCTTCAATATCAACACACTCGTAATGAGTGGTCAATAGATTATGCAAGGTTCTCCGTGAGAAATGAAACAAGTATCTTTTGAGAGATACCTGAGTGGCTAAGAAGGTTTAGTGCATTGCGTCACTGGGTCCATGACGTCTTTATCTTCAATACCAGTGTCATCTATGTGACACTCAGTAGCATATGAATTGAACCCGGTGTCTGCCTTAAGGTTGAACATATGGAGGGCTATTTCTTTTCACCGTTTTCTTTACTTTTCTTTTTAATTCGTCAACCCCTTCTTTCTCCTTTCGTTTCTTTACTCCTTTTTTTCATATCATACCTAAGGACTTCTAATACTAACTATTGGTGGTGTCCTTGGGTAGATCCCTCCGGCTCTGGCGGATCATAGGACGGTTTTCCCTAACCTTAGTCATCTTATATAACCATGACTATCCTATAATTGCCATAAAACCATTTATTGAAAATCTCTCAAAGTGTTTATGAATTTGAAACATATTTGTTAACACTTTTGAGAGTTTTGTTTTCTTTTGAAAAACTCGCCCTGCACATGTGCTCATGAATTTTAAGAAATTTGCACATGCGGGAGGAGTTAGCACTTTTTAAATTGATCCACTCTTAATAGACATATACCCGAGGGATACGTTTACGTTGCTTTGTTAAAGGGATCCATTATCAGCTTTTAGGTGATAACTAGCCCTAATAACTAACCTGAAGTTGTTAACATTCCTTAAAAAGGAAGTTAGACCTGTCAAAGTACACATCTAAGAAGAGCTTCTCGAAACGGTACTTTCTACTTGGATAAATCCTTTCGAATAATAACTTTTGTGTTTCTTCAATTCGTGGGTGAAAACTGAGTCGGGCTCATACAAGATACAACTTTCTCACATCATATTTTAATCACTTTTACTTTTCTCCCCCTCAAAAATAGCATATAAAATGTTGTTTTTGTTAAACTTTTGATTAAAATATGCCTTTTTGAGTCTTATGGGGAGAATCCAATGAGAAGTTGTCATTTTGAACAAAGAGTTTTCAAGTACTCCCCCTCAAAAAGTGAATACTTATTGAGGTGAAATACTTGTCTTTTGAGTAGAATTAAAAAAAAATTTTTTTGATTAATTCTACTCAAAAGTAAGAAGCTTTCACTCCTTATATGAGGATTGAGGCACTGAAGCGTACCTCAGGGTCCTTTAGTTACAAGTGCGGGTTGTACATTGTAATGTGTGCACAAACCATTGTTTTAATACAAAATTTGTTTTCTTTTAACAAAATACTCCCCCTCAAATAGTGAAGTTTATTCGAGAGATAGTCTTCTTGAGCAGAATTTTGAATCGTATTTAAAATACTTTTTGAAAATTCGTGAGATGATTCTACTCAAGGTTTTAGAAAACATAATCAAGTATTATACAAGATATTTTTAGTGTTTGATTTTCTTAGTTGTGTTTAAGAAAGTTTTTCAAATCATCTGGAGTCAAACACCTCATACCAATTTGGTGAACTAATTCCACAAATCTTGCATCGGGCAAGGCTTTGGTGAATAAGTCAGCTAATTGGTATTCAGTACCCACAAAGTATAGTTCAATTGTACCCTTTCAACGTTCTCCTTAATGAAATGATACTGGAGATCAATGTGCTTTGATTTGGAATGAAGAACCGTGTTGCAAGAGATTGCTATCGCGCTTTTGGAATCATAGTACATTGGAATCTTGTTGAATAAGTAACCGTAGTCCATTAGCTGAGTTTGCATCCATATAACTTGAGCACAACATGCAAACATGACCACATATTCAGCCTCTGTTGACGATAAGGAAGTGCAATCCTGCTTCTTCGATTGCCATGACACAAGTTTATCTCCAAGAAACTGCAAACCACCAGAAGTACTTTTGCGGGTGTCTATACACCCTGCATGATCAGCTTCTGAAAAGGCTATTAGTTCAAAACCTGAATCCTTTGGATACCAGATCCCCAAGTGAATGGTTCCCTTTACGTATTGAAGGATTCGTTTAGCCTCATTGAGGTGACGTTCAGTTGGACTGGACTGATAACGAGAGCACATATATACAGCAAATACAATATCTGGTCTGCTAGCGGTTAGATACATGAGTGACCCAATAATACTTCGGTATTTGCTAGGGTCAACTGGTTTTCCATGTAAATCCACATCTAGCTTAGTTGTGTTGGACATTGGGGTATTATAAGTATCACAACTGGTCATACCATGTTTATTAATTATCTTTAGAGCATATTTGGACTGACTGAGGAAAATCCCACGGGGTGATTGATGAACTTGTAGTCCTAAGAAGAACGTAAGTTCACCCATCATTGACATTTCAAAATTTTGTTTCATTAATCTTGCAAAAGCGTTTGAGTACTTTTTATGTGTAGATGCAAAAATAATTTCATCAACGTATATTTGCACAATTAAAACGTCATCCACGTGTTTTTGGATAAACAAAGTCGGATCTACTAAACCTTTAGTAAAATTATTTGCAAGAAAGAAAGCAGAGAGTTTATCGTACCACGCCCTTGGGGCTTGTTTGAGACCATAAAGAGCTTTCTTAAGTCTGTAGACATGGTTAGGATGCTCTGGGTCAACGAATCCCTCTGGCTGACTAACATATACCACCTCACGTAACTGACCATTCAGAAATGCCGTTTTTACATCCATTTGATAAACAACCATATTCTTGTGAGCAGCATAAGCCAGAAATATTCGAACAGCTTCAAGTCTAGCCACCGGTGCAAAGGATTCTTCAAAATCAATTCCTTCTTCCTGAGTGTATCCTTTAGCTACCAATCGGGATTTATTACGAATAACTGTGCCTTCTGCGTCTAACTTGTTTTTCCAAATCCATTGCAACCCAATGACATAAACTCCATCTGGTCGCTCAACTAATTCCCATACTTCAAGTCGTTTGAATTGGTCGAGTTTCTCTTGCATTGATTCAATCCAGTTGTCGTAGGTGAGTGCTTCTTTAATTTTTTTGGGTTCATCTTGACAAACTGTGAGTGCATAAATGCAGCGTTCAGCATCGGTGTGAAGTTTTTGTCTTGTCATTACTGGAGCTGAAGGATTTCCAATGATGTTTACTAAGGGGTGATCTTTAGTCAAATGATGTGTTGAAGGGTGATGGTTATCGAACTGCTGCATATTAGTTGGTTCCAAATTGCGTGATGACGACTCAGTAATATCTGAAATGTTTGGAGTCAGAGCAAATGGATTGAAGAATGCATTGGGTCATAATCTGCAGGTTCGGGTACTTGTTGTTGGTTCAGATCTTCGGTTGCATTGTCAGTATTGGAAGCTGTTTGTTCAGCTGTTGTTGTTGATTCAATTGGAGGTGCATCGGTTTCTACAATTGTTGTTGTAGGTGCAGGTGTATCAGGTATTGTAGTGCTATCAGGTTGAGCAACGAAACTAGTGGATACATCTGGTGTATGTGGAGCAAAAGTATCATCAAACAATGGAGCAAAGAGCATTTCCAATTCTTTACGAGTTAGTGACAATGGTTCAGTTGAAGGATCTGGGAAGTTAAGACGGTTGGTTGCGGGTCCTAAGCTGTTGCACTCAGAAACCATAACATTAAGCTCGGGTCTGAAACTGAGTTGTTCCGAAGCCATTCCTGTTGAATCTGTAAAGAAAGAAAGTGGTGACGCCGTCAGCCAACATTAACAAAGGAGTAAAATCAGATTACACTAGACGCCCTATGAAGAAAACAAGATGACCCGCAGGTTTAATTTCTTTTGCTGGTTGACTTCTTGTCATATGTTGCAATTTACATTCTAAACTCAAGCCTTCTACTTTTAGGTGGCCTTGCAAATTGCGGAAGAAGTAGCAGCGGCTTTGCGCTGTGGTGTGCAGGTACTAATCTCTCTCTCGATCCTTTCTCTATATGAATAGTTGCACGTAAATGTAACACATATATTTTAAGAATTAACATTTAAGCGCCTATTTTATAACTTGAAAATCATGTAAGGGATGTGGTTGCCGGTCAAGTTCTATACTCGTAACCAGGTTCCTTATTTGATTATGAGGGTGTGTTTGGGATTGCTTATTTGCTTGAAAACTAAGCGATACGCATATATACCAACCTCGCATAGTCGCATATTATTTTGTGCTTATTTACTCGTAAGTCTTAACGAAGCAGATAATAGCAGTTTTATCCAAATGCTAAAAAATGTTTACTAGCCAAGAATGAGCAACCCCACACACCCTCTAAACTTATTACATAGGCCATTAAACCTTGATTTTGACTGAAAGTAACACCATTACATTGTCGTTGCTTCCGTCATGTAAGCTATTTGCCAATTGCAAATTGTAGGTGGCTATTATCATTGGAGGTCGTAACTTCTTTTGTGGCGACTCTTGGGTATCGGCAACCGATTTGCATCGACCTACGGCTTACCAAATTGGGTATATATCTTTCACCTTACATAAAATCATGTATCTAGTTGTAATTTTTTCTTATATATATCTTACATATTATGTATCCTGCAGCATGATGGCAACGGTGATGAATTCCATATTACTTCAATCAGCCTTGGAAAAATTGGGTATTCAAACACGTGTGCAAAGTGCTTTCGTGATGCCAGAAGTTGCTGAACCTTATAACAGGTTACGTGCTATGCGTCATCTTGATAAAGGGAGAGTAGTTATCTTTGGTGGTGTTGGGGCCGGCACAGGGAACCCGCTTTTTACAACCGACACAGCTGCAGCTTTACGTGCCACTGAGAGTAAGACCTATTACTCATCACTTGTTAAAACGGGTTCATTTCAAAATGGTTTTTTTTTGCGGGTTAAATTGGGTTGGGTTGGGTTGGGTTGACCAGTAGACACTACTTTTTGTCCATTTCGAATTTGAAAATAAGTAATGCTTTTAATATGATCGTAAACCATTTTTTTTTAAATAATAATAATATGAGATTGATACCAGATACCAAACATGACAGTCAATGCGGTTTCTTTTTGCTTACCAGATACCAAACGTGACACGATACTTTCTTTTTGCTTACCAGTCAATGCAGATGCTGTTATTAAAGGTACTAGTGTAGATGGTATATGCGATAAGCGCAACAACACATTGGATAAAATATCCTATGGTGATGCAGTTTCTAAAGGTTGTGATTCCATGGACACTATGGTACTCTGACGCCGTCAGGAAAGTTTTCCAGCTTCTTTTGAGACTTTGTCGTTTTCTTCACTTTTATGCTCCAAAAACGTCCAAATTAGAATGTTTTCCAGAATTCTTCTCAAAAGTACCTAAAATGACAAAAGGAACGATTTAGGGCAATATTTGATCACATTTACTCGATTTAGGGCTTAAATGACCTCTTAAAACGGGTACACTTTTCGTCTCATCAAATACGCTTACACTTGAGATTTGCTTGTCCTCAAGCAAATAAGCTTTTATTCCAATCAAAATATGAGTTAGGGGTCATTTAACACAAATATAAAAGTAATTACAACA
>LBNU01018070.1:5010-16740 GCA_014162995.1 Artemisia annua | reverse complement strand
TTTTAACAAGTTATTGATCTACATGTACATTCATGTTTCTGATAATTATCTATCTTGATTTGATGATTATATCTCTTCTCCCACATAGGTAGAAAGTAAGAACAAAGAGATCTTTATTACTCCAAACTTTAATCTTAACTTAAGCAAAAGAATAGGAAACTACACAAAAACTTAATGTGTAGTGCTTGTTCTTCATTGCTTTTTTTGTTTTGTTCAGGTGTTGTTACTATAACTTCTTCTATGTTCGTTTGTTTGTTTAAAGTTTAAACATAATTGTCTAATAACTAGTGAACTATACGTATGTTGCTTAGGGTAACATTTTGACGCTGTGGTACTTTTGTAATACACATTCGTTTATAAGGATAACATTTCAACATCCTTATAACTTAGTTTATACACATTGGTTAATCATTTACAACAGCGTATCAGCAGAAAGTAAAAAAATTATTATCCTTTTTATTACTAATATATCTGAGTTCACATAAGTTTTTGGCCAAGTACCATTTTAAACGGACATAAGCCTTTTTTTTGCCATAAGGATGCATAACAATTTTCCCTCTCAAGAACGACATACAACATTTGGAATATAAAGAAGATTCAGACATGCCGATGTTGCAATCCCGGGAGGTCCTGCTCCTACTATCACAACAATTGTCTCTTGCCTCATTTCCTTTTGAATATGATTTTCTGAACAACTATGTGAATACATTGTGCCACGCATACACCCGGAATAGGATGAGGAGGTACAAGACTAATTTACTTTATACGGGTATCCATCATTGTAAACAAACCTTGAGAACTGACAGTTACAAAGCTTAACATGACGAAAAGCAATGTCTTCATGTTATGCCAATGTATGGGTTGAGTGTTGGGCCAATATATGAACTATTGTCAGTGTGTATGGGTTGGGCTTGAACACCGAGCATAGCTTGTTTGTATATATACCTTCGGCAACTCTTGGTTGTTACGTACTATAGGGTTTGCATGTCAGACATGCTTATGTTTGATGTTGTCGAGGAGATACTCTCAAGATGTCTTGTGACAGATCTTCTTCGATGCAAAAGCGTTTGTAAGTCATGGTATTCTTTGATAGATCTTCTTGTGACAGACCATCTTTTGTTAGACTTCAACGTAAATATATTTGCAACCATCATCACAATAGAAGGATCGCTATGTATCTACCATATACAAGGTTCAACGACTGGCGTTCCTACAATAGCTGGAGTATTGGAGGTTCTTCCAATGGCCTTGTATGCATATATGATTCATCATCTAAAAATCCATTCGTGTAACCAATCCTGTTGTCCCAAAGTGTTCGGATATGTGTGAGTCGAAATCTATTTTGCAAACAATATGAACCAGATAACTTTTTATTTCTTCTAACCAAAGTAAAGTTACAGATTTACAAGTACTTATATGTTTCGAATAGGTGTCTTCCAACCATCATGTCTGTTCGAATGGTTGTGTCCCCTAAACGTTGTATCTGTTCGACAAGGCATGAACCAAACATCATGACCCTTCGAATTTTACAGAAAATGACTAATAAAATTAACTAGCAGTTATAATCTTTCTAATCTACACGTTTGGTCCTTCATGTTTTCCTTCAAAGCAATATCAAGATTAAACTTGGTTCACATTCTCCTCCTTAATCTTGATCGTTGCTTTGTCCAAGGTCTTGAACTCTGAGCATTTGTCTCATAGTTGTAAACTTGAGTCTTGGTAAAGCTTTCGTTAAGATATCTGCTCTTTGTAGTTCTCCGCTAACGTGTTCTACATTAATATGACCATTCTCTACACATTCCCGAATGAAATGATAGCGAATGTCTATATGTTTAGTCCTTCCATGAAATACTGGGTTCTTTACGAGTGCTATAGCTGATACGTTGTCAACTCTAAGCGTTATCCTTCTTTCTTCCAATCCAGTTAGTTCACTAAGTAAACGTTTTAACCATAAGGCTTGACATGCTGCTGCAGTAGCTGCCATGAATTCTGATTCACATGATGAGAGCGCCACTGTTGGTTGCTTCTGAGTACACCAAGTGATAGGTGACTCTCCAAAGTAAAATACAACTCCAGTAGTTCCTTTTCCTTGATCGGTATTAATTCCATAACTATTGTCACTGTAACCTGTTATCTTGCAGCCGCCTTCCTTTTTGTATATTATTCCATGTTCCTTTGATATATCGGATTACTTGTTTCACTGCCTTCAGGTGATGGTCCTTTGGTTCTTGCATAAATCTGCTGAGTAGTCCGACTGAGTAACTAAGATCCGGTCTTGTATGTAGTAAATATCTGAGACTTCAAATAATTAAGCTACGGTAATAAGTTGCGTCAGCTGGGTTTCCATCTTCCGCCTTGACCAACTTAGTGCCGGGATCCAATGGTATCTTGGTATCATTGCTATCCGTCATATTTGTCTCTTTTAGGATCTTGTTAATGTATCCAGTTTGCTTGATTGTAATCTCTCCTCCTGTCTGTGTAACTTCTATCCCAAGGTAATATGCTAGCAATCCTAGATCGCTCATTTCAAATTTATCCTCCATCTGGGATTTGAACAAGTCTATTTCCTTCTTTGGAGTTCCCGTGATTATTAAATCATCTACATATACTCCAACTATAAGTGTAGAAGTCTCGCTTCTCTTTGTGTAAACTGCTTGTTCGAGATTACATTTCTTAAAGTCTAGTGACTTCAAGGTTTGATCAAGTTTCACATTCCAAGCTCTTGGTGCTTGTCTTAAGCCGTACAATGCTTTAGTTAGCTTGTAGACTTTTCCTAGGTTTCCTTGTTGAATGAAACCTTCAGGTTGTGTAACATAGACTTCTTCCTTTAATTCTCCATGTAAAAATGCTGATTTTACATCTAAGTGGTGTACTTGCCATCCATGATATGCTGCTAGTGCTAATATTAATCGAACTGTCTCTATCCTAGCAACTGGTGCAAACACCTCATCAAAGTCTATCCCTTGTTCTTGTACATAACCTTTTGCTACTAATCTTGCTTTATACTTAATGATCTTCCCTTGTGCATCTCTCTTGGTTTTGTAAACCCATTTGAGTCCTATTGCCTTTTGATTTGTAGGCAATGTTGTTAAGGTCCATGTGTTATTTTTGTTGATTGAATCCAATTCAATCTCCATGGCCTCAATCCACTTCTCATCCTTTGATGCTTCCTTGTAGTTACGAGGTTCTTCTTTTGTGAAGAATAAGCTAGGTGCTTCTACTTGTTGTGCAGTTTCATAAATTTCTGCTAAATCTTTTAGACCTCGTATTGGACTGTGATCATATCTCTGACGTGAGCTTCCTAGTGAGCTAATAGTAGCTTCTGCTTCCTCTTCAGAGTTAGGGTCGTAATTGTATGTTGGTGGTGTGATTGGTGAGTTTGGATCTTGTATTTGATCTGGTAATGGATCCGGTATTGGATACGGGTTATCATTGTTATCTAAGTCGACTTGTGTAGGAATTTCATTGTCGACTTCATCTACCACAAAACTGGCCCAAAATGTGTCTTGTGTACTTGTATCCTCTTCACTTTCATCCCAATCCCACGGTTTTGTTTCCATAAACTTTACGTCCCTACTAACATGTTTCTTCTTTCCTACTGGATCATATAGCCTACATGCTTTTGATCCTTCCTCTACTCCTAAATAAACCATCGGTATGCTTCTGTCATCCAACTTCTTCAAGTGAGGTATTGTTATCTTAGCATAAGTTGTGCATCCGAATATTCTTAGGTTTTCCAGATTTGGTTTTCTGTTGTAGAGTGCTTCATACGGTGTTTTATCTTCTAGTGCTCGTGTAGGTACCCTATTTAGTATATAAATGGCGTGCTTGACTGCTTCCGCCCAAAAAGTTAAGGGTAACTTCATCGCTTTCATCATACTCCTAGTAGTTGATAACACCGTCCTATTCTTTCTTTCAACTACTCCATTCTGTTGCGGTGAGTATGGTGCTGTTAATTGTCTTGCTATTCCATTCTCCTTACAGTACTTGGTGAATTCATTCGATGTAAATTCACCTCCTCTATCTGTTCTTAGCATTCTTAATTTCAACCTTAACTCCATTTCAATCTTCTGTCTAAATTCCTTAAATGTGTTGAATGCTTGATCTTTCGATGTTAGAAAGTAAGCCCACATGAAACGTGTACAGTCATCTACTAATAAGAAGATGAGCTTCTTTCCAGAATGTGTTGTTGGACTTATGGGACCACAAAAATCTCCATAAACTAAGTCCAATGGGTTCTTGGATCTGAATTTAGCTTGATTCAGAAATGGTGTTCTGCTGTGTTTTCCTAATAAACATGCATCACATATTTGTCCTGCATGATTTATTCTTGGTATTCCTTCTACTAGACCTTTTCTTGTCATCTTGTTGATGTCGTCAAAGTTCAAATGACCTAATCTAGCGTGCCATAACCATGCTTGGTTATCCACATTTGCTAATAGACATATAGGTGCTTCTATCTGTAGTCTAATACTGTAAAGTCGATTTTTAGATCTTTCTACCTTCATCAACAACTTCTTACTCTTATCATACAAAGTCAGCTTGTTTCCATCCATGATGATTTTACAACCTATCTCAGTAAGTTGTCCTAGACTAAGTATGTTGCTCTTGAGGTTTGGAATGTAGTAAACATCTGAAACTATCTTTTGTTCTTTGTTTCTACATCCTAGTAATATAGAACCTCTACCCTTTATCTTTACGTACGATCCATCTCCAAAACGAACGCATCCAGTGATGCTTTCGTCAATATCCTTAAAATGACTCTTAGTTCCGGTCATATGGTTGCTTGCACCATTATCTAAGTACCATATGCTAGCATCTGTTGTAGCATACCTTCCGGGTTGTATCTGTCCTTCATTCAATAGGACTTCTTCATGTGTAGTCATTAATAGTGATGGTTCATCGTCTTCCAAGATAAGGTTTGATTGTTCCTGAGTTGTTGTTGGACTTCTACAGTCTCTCTTAAAGTGTCCATGTTTCCCGCAATTGAAACATTTTCCTTTCTTCTTATTCCACTCACTTTTATTTCTATTTGACTTATTATTGTGAGTTGAATTTTCTCCATTCGAGTTATCTTTATTCCTTTTATTTTGCCAGTTTCCTCTTGATTAGTTTGATCTACCCCTATATTTGTTAAATCTTTTCTTATTTATAGAGTGTTCGCCTTGTGCGAATAATAAGTTACCCTAGCTTTCTACTTGTCCTCCCTTTCGGAGTTTTATTCTTTCCTCGAATGCCTTAAGTTTTCTAGTGATCTCATCTAGGGTGATATCGTTTAGATCACTTGTTTGTTCTATGGATGCTACTATCTGAATGAATCTATCTGGTATGGAGTCTAATAGTTTTTGTACTAAAAGTGATTCATCCATGGTTTTTCCTAATTCTTTTGCCTTCGTGGCATAACCATTTAGTTTGCTAGTAAATGCATCCACCGTTTCATCCTCCTTCATTTGAAGGGAATTAAAACTAATCATTAGTGATTGTAATCGTGCCTGTTGCACTCTATTTTCTCCAACGTGTCTCTTCCTTAAAGATTCCCATAATTCCTTTGCAGTTTTACAACTTGCTACTTGTAATATCACATCTTCAGTCAATGCCTGATATAGGAGGGCAATAGTTGCCTTATCCTTCTTATCATCTAATTGTGCGTTATCCTTAGGTTCTATAGTCTCCCATAAACCATGTGCCTCTAATATAACCTTAATTTGTATTGCCCAAACAGTGTAGTTTGTGGTTTTAAGTTTAGGGCATTGGTATTGAGCAATGGGTGTTACGGGTTTCACTATATTGTTGTTATTGGTATTCGTATCGTCACCGGGCTTCTTGTATGTGTTTACAATCTTCACTTTCTAATTTGTATGAGAATTCTAACCAATATGGTATATCTTACTACTACGGGAACAGAAATAGTTTTCTGGGAATCCTAGTAATACGGGATCAATAAATAGTTCTCGGGATTTCCTAATAGTATGAAAGTAAATATCTATACTATAAACGTATAATTGAAATCCAAATGATGAATTTATGACCTCGTTTGTGTTCCCACTTGTGTATCAGTAACTAGAGTTTACCAACCACGTTTCCTTTCTTTCCTCGTTTCCTTCTAATACCACACTTCACGTTATTCTTTTGTTCGTCTCAACTTGGTTCCAATTCGTGCCCTAGACCCTTGTTATGTCTCGGCTTTCTTCTCCAAATCCACCCTTAGTGTTTTTTTGGCCACGTACAAAACTATGTTTGTCGTTGTTTTCCTGCTCCAAGTCCCTCGCAACAAAATAATCTCGGTATTATTTTTACAGAAAGCAATTAAATTGCTTTTCTTCTTTTCCTCTTTAATACCCCGCGGTATTAATCCAACGTCTAAACAAAAATGATTTTGTTTGTCGTTCACTGCTGTTGCTTGTCTCCTACGTCACGTTGTTTCCACAATACTCTCGTTATTTTCTTTTGTCCACACCGTATCTTAACAACCCTAATACCTTTTCGGTATTCCTTCACAGCAAGTGATCAATTCGCCTTCAAATTTTGTTGTTGTTCTTGTATTGCCAACGTACTTTAAACAATCCTTGAATTGTTTTGTTACCGGTATACTTTTCAAAAAAAATCTACCCAAGCAACGTTTTTCTAAGTTTTCTGCGCTTATCTCCTTCTTGTGTATCTCGGTAAGAGTACACAAATCTTTTGACGTCTTTTCTTTTCTCCCTTGTTGCGTTGTAGTAAACCAACAAGTTTCCTTCTTTGTTGTCGTGTGCAAGACACCAACAACCAATTGTTTTCCTTTTTTTTGTCGCGTACAGATGACCACAACAAAAGAAAACAAGGGCACCACTTCGTTTGGTGTCCTTCCGTTTGCAAAATCCGACACTAGGAAAGTTGTATACGTCTTTCTTGTGTCCCTAAGTTATCTAGGCAACTTTTCTCACGTTAACAAGGTTTGGAAAAAGTTGCGTATGTTCCTGCAATCCAAAGGTTTCAGCGTGGGTTTTCTGGTTTGTGTTTCTGGTTTTTGTTATCGCTAGAAATGGTTCGTGTTTTCTGTGTTTGTAACGAGGGTGTAACAAGGTTCAAAACAAGGCTCTTGATGCCAAATGTTGTCCCAAAGTGTTCGGATATGTGTGAGTCGAAATCTATTTTGCAAACAATATGAACTAGATAACTTTTTATTTCTTCTAACCAAAGTAAAGTTACAGATTTACAAGTACTTATATGTTTCGAATAGGTGTCTTCCAACCATCATGTCTGTTCGAATGGTTGTGTCCCCTAAACATTGTATCTGTTCGACAAGGCATGAACAAAACATCATGACCCTTCGAATTTTACAGAAAATGACTAATAAAATTAACTAGCAGTTATAATCTTTCTAATCTACACGTTTGGTCCTTCATGTTTTCCTTCAAAGCAATATCGAGATTAAACTTGGTTCACAAATCCTTTGACTAGAAAGTGTAGAGAACTTCGAAAGCCACCAAGACTAGATTTTGGGTATAAGCGATGTTTGGGATTTGGTTATGATTCAGCTACTAATGATTACAAAGTTTTCATGGCGAACTTTAAATATAGTGATCATAGGGCACTTATTCATATATTATATTTGAAATCAAATATCTGGAAACTTTTGGGACATTTCAATTATAGGTTTGACCATGACGAGCTTGTTGGAATATGGTTAATTTATTAACGTGTAAATGTCTAGAATCGAACTCGAGACCTCGGGATTGCACACAATACAAACAAGAATAAAAGTATAAATAATAAATATTAAATGTTATGTATATTTATTATTTGTAAACACTTAACGGACTTAACGATAGTTAGTTATTAAATGTATGGACTATATATCTTTAAAAGGAAAAGGAAAGGTACTAGAGTGTAATTAGACAACAAGAAGGATCCGGAACACCTCCTTGAGATGCATGGCCGGTCGAACAAACAAGGGAGGGTTCCAAACCCTAACTTGTTCCCTAAGTTGTCTAATTAGTATAAATACAAAGGCATGATTCATTCATTCTCACCTTTTGTACACACACTCTATCCCTAAAGTTTTCTTTTCCTTCTCTTGTCCCTCTAGCCGATCGTTAACCCTAAACCATAGGGTTGTCGATTTGTTTTTTCCATAAAACAAGTGTTTACATTAAGATCTTGCAATCTCTTTTATTCAATTGAGTTTGTGTGTACACGAACGAGGTAACAACACACTATTGTTGTTATCAAGAGATCGAATAACAAAAAGGTAAGGGGTTATTCATAGATCTACATAAACCCTAATTAGGGTTCATAACTTGTTCATTCCCAATCAAGAATTGCATAAGGTACGTTTACTATTTATGTTTTAGTTAACTTTTATGTGTTATACTAGATCCTATGCTTCCGCATCTTGTGCTACTTGATATTAGTAATTATATATGATAGTCATGATTATAAAATTTTAACAGTGGTATCAGAGCCATGTATAACATGTAATTGCTTACTAAAACCCATAAAAAAACGTATCTTTAATTGTTTTAGATAGACATGTTATTGTTTCTAGGGTTTTTCTTTAATTTTTTTTAGAAAATTAAAAACCCTAACCCTAATTTATGGGGGGGGTCGATTTCTCCATAAGCCCTAATTAGGGTTTGTGGTTTAAAATTATTAATTTGATTAGTAATTAATTAGAAACCCTAGGTTTGTAACATGTTTTAGGGTTTTGTGTTTTGATTAATAAAATTGGATAGAAACCCTAGGTTTGTTACATATTGATGTGCTATATGGTAATTGTTATGCATGAATCCATGACGAAACATGCATGTTAGTCATGGATTATTTATTGTTTGCAAGTAATTGTTTCACACATTAATTATTAGATAGATCTAGAATTGGGGAAGACTCCAATTATAATTAAAATCAATTTGCGTGTTATGTGGTGTACTAATCAATCCTAGCATACGCAATCGATTATTCGATGGATGTGGCTTACTTGTGCAAAGTGAAAGCTTTGATTGATTATACACATTATAAACCTAGAATTGTTTTAATTAGGGTTTTATCTAATTAAGCTTGCATGTGGCTAATTGTTTTCACCGCTTTATTTATTTATTAGTTGGTTATGTGTTTTCTTTTAAATTACTTGTTATGTGTTATGTGTTTATTAAATTGTAAGCAATAACAAGGGTAATTTTCAAAAGAAAAATTAATTGGACTAATAATGGTGAAACCAAGTTTTGAGCTTTAATCATAAACTTTTAATTGATTGGTGCGACTGTACCTTGATGCCTTTCAAGACTCAATGATACACTATAAAGTGAGGTATAAGTCTGGTTTCGCATTAAATTGTGACCTTAGAGAGACTCCATTCTGTCTCTACGCTCGCCTGTGTGTCATCTTGAAACATTATTGTACGAAGCACCTTAAGGCAATGTTGTAAGTTTCTCAACGCCTCAATTAAAACTTTGTTGATCGTGCTCGCGTTAATGAATTGGATTTATAAAAATTGTTTTGTAAAATTTATGTCATAAAGATGAGTGCATGCATCTTTATACATGTTTTTGACACATCAAAAACTAAATACCCTAAAATTTAAGTCACATGCCATCTAACTATAAGGAACACTTGAAGTTAATTTTGGGTATGCGTGAGACCTGGACCAAGATTAATGACAAGGTAAATTTCCGAGTGTGCGTGAGACCACACATGGAGAATTTGCAGTTTCTAAGTTAGACGACTTAAGTAAGTTGATGCGTGAGACCTAGAGCTTACGGCATGAGATGGGATGAAACATGCTTACATTGCAAATTGATGAATCAATTTGATGTAAATCCCATAATTTTCTAGGAATTGGAAAACTTGTTTGCCAATTATTGTTCGACAGATTACCATCTTTTATAAAGATTCACTATATGGCAGATCAACTGACGTAGTGAAATTATGAAAAGTTGGATCCTAGGTTTTCAAGAAAATTATTTGGTTATATTAATATTTCCATGGGTATTATATTTTCTTGAAAACATGTATTATCGAAAATACTAAAATTGAATTTTGAAAATTCTTTTAAATGTATTAATGCAACATTGAACCGTAAACATAAGTTATTCTTTTCACAAGTAAATTGATCTACACCCGTATGGGTTTTTGGTTAGAATCAACTTTACGAAAAGAATAAACATAGTCTTCTTTCCATATAGAGAAGTGTGAGACTTAATCCTAATCCTTTTCATGAATGAGAAAGGTACAATAGGATAATTAGAATTGTTTATTTTCTAAATAAATAACTCATAGCAATCTTTAATAGTAAGATGATTTGCACTTTATGAGTTATTAAAATAGAAACTAGACAAATTACCGCAAAATGGTAAAAGACAAACTAGCAATTTTATCTAGTTGTTTTGTTTTGACCATTTAAAGATACTACATACAATTGTTGGTATGATAGATCTATTCAGGAAGAAATTGCATGCCCAGTTTTTTCAAGTTAATAGTTTGGAATGTGATGAATCACATTTACATAGTAGAATACATTCTTTTAGAACCTATATAATTGTTGGAATGGGTTTTTCTCAAAAGATGTAGGAAAGTAAATAGTACACTAATTCCTTTTACTGATTAATGAAACATTTACAATGTTGTCAAATTCAGTGGGAGTATTGTGTGCCTATTACTGAATAAGGGATTATTGTAATGTTCTCTAATTCAGTGGGAGTTATAAGACTTTTGTCTTGATTGTATATCTCAGATTATCTTTTGTATATCTCAAGATAATTACTTTCCAAAATATAGACATTAATATTTTCAAGGATAGTCATGTACGTTTCCTTGATTGATTGAATGACTCTATATCTACTAGTTATGTTAACATATTGACACAAATCATATTGTTCACAATAACAAACGCGTGCGTGTTGTTTATGTGGCACTTGATGTTGTTCCATGCACAAGTGGGAGAAATCTTAGTTGTGTGCAAGGTACAACACATAGTAATATGATTTAAAGGATTCTCTTAACTGCAAAGGAAGAGATTATAGTTCTAATATGATTAATACATCTAATCTAAGAAACACTTGGTGTTGAAATTTAGTAAACGTGAGACGCAGACTAAATTCCAACAACAAGGTGAATTTCCATGTATGCGTGAGACCTACATGGATAATTTACTGTTTCTAAATTAGACATCTATTAGAACATGTGTTAATATGATAACAAGACAACTTCAAATATTTATGTATTATTGGAATGACATAAATACATGAAGTAATATAATACTACTTCAATAGTTATGTATTCTTAGAATGACATAAATAAATGAAGTAGTGAGTTAACTTGAAAATATTATTGAAACCAAATGATGGTGTTCATGATTACTTTAGTTATACATGTTTATACTTTATTGTATAGTTATAAACATGAAGTCCTTATGCAAGGCTTTGTATAATGTAAAGTAAGACGTTAGATTGTTATGTTTTTAATTAAGACATATACAAGAAGTCATTGAGTTGATCAATGATTAATAACGTGTAATGGGATTATAACAGTTTATGTCTTCTTATAGAAACATAAACAAGAAGTAACTTGATTAATAAGTACTTAGGTTATAAAGCATGCAAAGTGGCTTGGAAATTCTATTTTATCATTGAGCTGATTTAGTTGGTAAATAGACAAGCTAAAAGATGTAAGTTTATCTTTCATATTGATAGATTATCTGACAATATGAGTCCTAATAAAATACCACAAGTTTATGGTATGTTCGGTTAGGAGAAT
>LBNU01018067.1:126613-187980 GCA_014162995.1 Artemisia annua | reverse complement strand
ACTTTGGTTGTGATTTACCAGAGTCTTTGACAGGATGTGAATGGGTGTGGGTTCCCTTCTCAGTGGGGTAGTGCTACCCCACCGAGGATTTAGAACCCTGCACTCCCTGAGACCTGGTTGTGATTTACCAGAGCCTTTAGCAGGACGTGATTTGGTATGGGTCCCCTTCTCAGTAGGGTTGTGCTTTCCTACCGAGGATTTAGGACCCTGTTCTCCCTGGGACACTGATTGTGATTTGTCAGTGCCTTTAGCAGGATGTGAGGGTTGAGTTGTTCCTAACCCCACTGACTTGTATATGTTAGTAGAGTCATGAGGAGAAGGGTTGCCCGAGGACACTGAGTGTGATGTCTCAGTGCCCTCCGTTGGCATTTGTTTCTTGGGCATAGAAGCGGCCTCAGTAATGGGTGTCTCAGTAGGCCGGGTCAGTTGTTGCCTTTGATGTTTGGGCTTAGGGACTGAGGGTCCAGTGGCGAGTGACTTGGGTTGAGCCACCTTCCTGGTCCCTTGTCCCTTCTTCCTCTACACCTTCTTGGTGGGAGAGGGAACTGGTGAAACTTTGTTGTCACCCTGGATAGCAGAGAGCATATACGTGGTCAGGGCGACTGGTGTAACCTCAGTAGGGTCACGAGAGTAATTAGTCTTATGTAAGACTTCAGGCTTAATGTACTCGGACCATAACAAGTCTTGCAGGGCACAGGAAATAAATCTAGGATAGGACATGAGTTTTTACCTAGATTTCCCACCCAATTTTGCAATGAGGTCCCTGAAGATTATTTCTCCAAGGTCAATTTTTATACCCTCCAAGAGACAATACACTATCATTGCTTGAGTAGTGTTCAGTTGCTCAGTGGAGGATTTATTGCCCCCAAGGACTTGAATGACAAAGGTCATCAGGATCCTCCAGGGGGCCGGAAAGCATGTTTTGACTATTGGGTATTTGGATAGAAGGGCTCCTGGGGTCACATATGGATGATGCTTATCATATGGCCCTAGTTCCAGCAAGATTGCTTTCACATCCTCTTCCTTGGGCAGGGGAGCAAAGGTCTCAGTGTAATCAAGCCCATTGGCTTTGATAAAGGTTTTATAAGTGAGGGTCAGGGGCTTTTTCCCTTTTTCAGTGAGAACCTTATGATTGCATCCTTTGATGCATCAGGGTTTTCGACCACTGCTGTGCACCAGAATTCCCTCAAGTAATCATGATAGATGATAGAGGGGGTTTTTGTGAATGCGGTGGAGAGAAAACAGTTTTGAAGATACTTAACTACATCATTGTAGTTTTGAAATCCTTCAGGGTAAGCAAAATTCCCCACCACATTGTTTTTGGTCAGGTCAACGCTCTCCATTTGATAGTCAACGTTTGGAGTGTATGTATTAGCTTTGGAAGAAGCCATTTTTGGTTAAAAAGTGGTCGGAGTTTTGGTCGGAAAAGAGAGCACACACACACAAAGTTAAAATAATTTTGCAAAGGTTTGTTTATAAAAATTATGAAAGCATGTGTGTGTGTTTCTTGTGTGGGGGTATTTATAGGAGAGAGATTTAGGGTTTTGGAACGTGTGGATATCAAAGTGATTATAAATTTATAATTTTGAAATATTTGATATCCGCATTTAATTCTATCTCTTCCACTCCTCTCGTTTTTCGCAACTGTCAAGGTGAACAGTTGCGCGTCTCTGCAAAAGTGCACTTTTACAGAGATGACGTCACCACATAAGATGTAATGTGAGTGTGGGCATTTAATGCCAAGTGGGTTTGGTGAGGGATTGTGGGGGCCCAAGATGTGTTTGCCAGAAAGGAAAAAAAAACATATATTCTTATATTAAATATATGTCAGTTACCAATCCTAGGACATTTACTAACTAATACTTAGAGCATTTAGTTTGACATTAAATGCCCCATGTAACTGTCCTGAGGCCCCTATTCCCTGAATGTCTTCACATTAGTGAGTGACAAGTTTTTCAGTGAGCGACACAACTATTAGCACCCTGAGATTTAGGTGTGTTCAGGGACCTAGGAGAGAGTGTACTTCATGGTGAACATATTAATCAGTGACTTGATTATCAATGTCCAACATGCCCAATTCAGCTTTCAGTCTAGTGAAAGTGGGTTCATCCAGGGGTTTAGTAAAGATATCAGCAAGCTGATACTCAGTTGGGATGAAAAGTAGTTCAATCTCTCCATTCATGATATGTTCCCTGATGAAATGATATCTAATATCAATGTGTTTGGTCCTTTGATGAAGCACAGGGTTGTTGGATATGGCAATAGCACTGGTGTTGTCACAAAAGATGGGTACACTTTTGTAATGGATGCCATAGTCACTGAGTTGACTTTTCATCCACAACACATTTGCACAACACCCTGCTGCAGCCACATACTCAGCTTCTGCAGAGGACATGGCTACTGATTGTTGCTTCTTGGTGCTCCAACAAACAAGTTTTCCCCCAAGAAATTGACAGGACCCTGAAGTACTCTTTCTATCCATGCTGCAGCCTGCATAGTCAGAATCAGTGTAACCCTTAAGATCAAATCCTGAGCACTTAGGGTAGTACAAACCAAGGTTTGGAGTACCCTTCAGATACCTGAGAATTCTTTTCACAGCAGTAAGGTGTGATTCTTTTCCCCACTGACTTGTATATGTCAGTAGAGTCATGAGGAGAAGGATTGCCCGAGGACACTGAGTGTGATGTCTCAGTGCCCTCCGTTGGCGATTGTTTCTTGGTCATAGTAGCGGCCTCAGTAATGGGTGTTCAGTAGGCCGGGTCGGTTGTTGCCTTTTATGTTTGGGCTTAGGGACTGAGGGTCCAGTGGCGAGTGACTTGGGTTGAGCCACCTTCCTGGTCCCTTGTCCCTTCTTCCTCTTCACCTTCTTGGTGGGAGAGGGAACTGGTAAAACTTTGTTGTCACCCTGGATAGCAGAGAGCATATACGTGGTCAGGGCGACTGGTGTAACCTCAGTAAGGTCACGAGAGTAATTAATCTTATGTAAGACTTCTGGTTCAAAGCCTACGCTGTCAGGCTTGATGTACTCGGACCCTAACAAGTCTTGCAGGGCACAGGAAATAAATCTAGGATAGGACATGAGTTTTTGCCTAGATTTCCCACCCAATTTTGCAATGAGGTCCCTGAAGATAATTTCCGCAAGGTCAATTTTTATACCCTCCAAGAGACAATACACTATCATTGCTTGAGTAATGTTCAGTTGCTCAGTGGAGCATTTATTGCCCCCAAGGACTTGAATGACAAAGGTCATCAGGATCCTCCAGGGGGCAGGAAACCATGTTTTGATTATTGGGGCTTTGGATAGAAGGGCCCCTGGGGTCACATCAGGATGATGCTTATCATATGGCCCTAGTTCCAGCAAGATTGCTTTCACATCCTCTTCCTTGGGCAGAGGAGCAAAGGTCTCAGTGTAATCAAGCCCATTGGCTTTGATAAAGGTTTTATATGTGAGGGTCAGGGGCTTTTTCCCATTTTTCACTGAGAACCTTATGATTGCATCCTTTGGTGTATCAGGGTTTTCAACCACTGCTGTGCACCAAAATTCCCTCAAGTAATCATGATAGATGATAGAGGGGGTTTTTGTGAATGCGGTGGAGAGAAAACAGTTTTGAAGATATTTAACTACATCTTTGTAGTTTTGAAATCCTTCAGGGTAAGCAAAATTCCCCACCACATTGTTTTTGTTCAGGTCAACGCTCTCCATTTGGTAGTCAACGTTTGGAGCGTATGTAATAGCTTTGGAAGAAGCCATTTTTGGTTAAAAAGTGGTCGGAGTTTTGGTCGGAAAAGAGAGCACACACACACAAAGTTAAAATAATTTTGCAAAAGTTTGGTTTTTGTTTTAAAAATTATGAAAGCATGTGTGTGTGTTTCTAGTATGGGGGTATTTATAGGAGAGAGATTTAGGGTTTTGGAACTTGTGGATATCAAAGCATTTATAAATTTATAATTTGAATATTTGATATCCGCATTTAATTCTATCTCTTCCACTCCCCTCGTTTTTCGCAACTGTCAAGGTGAACAGTTGCGCGTCTCTGCAAAAGTGCACTTTTGCAGAGATGACATCACCACATAAGATGTAATGTGAGTGTGGGCTTTTAATGCCAAGTTGGTTTGGTGAGGGATTGTGGGGGCCCAAGATGTGTTTGCCAGAAAGGATAAAAGAACATATATTCTTATATTAAATATATGTGAGTTACCAATCCTAGGACATTTACTAACTAATACTTAGAGCATTTAGTTTGACATTTAATGCCCTAAGTAACTGTCCTGAGGCCCCAATTCCCTGAATGTCTTCACATCAGTGAGTGACAAGTTTTTTCAGTGAGTAACACAATTATTTGCACACTGAGAATTGGGAGGTGTTCAGGGACCTAGGAGAGAGTGTACTTCATGGTGAACATATTAATCAGTGGCTTGATTATCAATGTCCAACATGCCCAATTCAGCTTTCAGTCTGGTGAAAGTGGGTTCATCCAGGGGTTTAGTAAAGATATCAGCAAGCTGATACTCAGTTGGGATGAAAAGTAGTTCAATCTCTCCATTCATGATATGGTCCCTGATGAAATGATATCTGATATCAATGTGTTTGGTCCTTTGATGAAGCACAGGGTTGTTGGATATGGCAATAGCACTGGTGTTGTCACAAAAGATGGGTACACTTTTGTAATGGATGCCATAGTCACTGAGTTGACTTTTCATCCACAGTACATTTGCACAACACCCTGCTGCAGCCACATACTCAGCTTCTGCAGAGGACATGGCTACTGATTGTTGCTTCTTGGTGCTCCAACAAACAAGTTTTCCTCCAAGAAATTGACAGGACCCTGAAGTACTCTTTCTATCCATGTTGCAGCCTGCATAGTCAGAATCAGTGTAACCCTTAAGATCAAATCCTGAGCACTTAGGGTAGTACAAACCAAGGTTTGGAGTACCCTTCAGGTACCTGAGAATTCTTTTCACAGCAGTAAGGTGTGATTCTTTAGGGTCAGACTGATATCTAGCACATAGGCAGACTGCAAACTGAATATCAGGCCTTGAGGCCAGGAGATACATCAGTGATCCAATCATTCCTCTGAACAGGGTTTGATTCACTGATTTTCCAGTGAGGTCAGGACCTAGGTCATTTGGAGGAGTCATTGGGGTTTTAACTGAAGCACAGTCACTGAGGTCATACTTTTTCAGTGTGTTCCTGATGTACTTCTCTTGACTGATGGAGATACCTTGATCAGTCTGTTTGATTTGTAGTCCAAGGAAGTATGTGAGTTCACCCATCATGCTCATTTCAAACTGTGTGGTCATCAGTTTCTCAAACTGTTTGCACAGTTTATAGCTTGTAGAGCCAAAGATGATGTCATCCACATACACTTGGACCAAGATTACATCTTCCTTTGTTCTGTAGATAAACAAGGTGTTGTCTATCTTTCCTCTGACAAATTTGTTCTGGATCAGGAAGGCTGAGAGTGTGTCATACCATGCCCTAGGAGCTTGCTTCAGTCCATAAAGGGCTTTGTCAAGCTTGCAGACATGGTTGGGAAACTCATAGCTTTCAAAGCCAGGGGCTGTTGAACATAGACTTCCTCTTTGAGTTTACCATTCAGGAATGCACTCTTGACATCCATTTGGTAAACCTTGAAGTTCATGTAAGTGGCATAGGCAAGGAAGATCCTGATGGCTTCCATTCTAGCAACAGGGGCAAAGGTTTCTTCATAATCAATGCCTTCCTGTTGGTTGTATCCTTTGGCCACAAGCCTTGCCTTGTTCTTGATAACAGTCCCATTTTCATCAGTCTTGTTCTTGAACACCCACTTCATACCAATGACTATAACACCCTGAGGGCATTCAACTAAAGTCATGACATCAGTCTTATCGAATTGTTCAAGTTCTTCGTGCATGGCTTGAACCCAACTTGGATGTTTCATGGCCTATTTTACAGTCTTGGGTTCTATGATTGATATGAATCCTACATACAGGCACTCATTGGCTGTGGCTGTAGTGAGCTTGGCAGCCATCCTTCTAGTGAGCATTCCCTCAAAGACAGGTTCACCAATAATGTTAACAAGCTCAATGTGTTGATGTCTAGACCATCTTTCCTGAGGTCTGGGGTATGTGTTTGAGCTTGTGGATGCCTGATATGTAGGTGGAGTGGGTTCTGGAACAGGTTCTTGAGGCTCCTCTAGAACTTGGTTTTCAGTGAGTTCAAATTGGGTGTTGTTTTCAACATGTTCCTGAACATCTGGTTCAGTGTGAGTTAACTCATTTGGAACTTGTTGAGCTTCAACAAACTCACTGATGGTAGGTTGAGGAAGGTTGTGAGGAAGGATGTAGTATGAGAAGTCAACATTAGCTTGATATTGAGTGGAAGGACTAGACTCAGGATGATATTCATCAAGAGGATATCTTGATGAGTCATTAATTCCAAATTCTTCCACTGAGGAGTTTGAGAACTGAATAGCCTCAGGGCTTTCATCAAAGGTGATGTGATAGGTCTCCTCAGTTTGTTTCCTTCTAGTGTTGTACACCCTGAAGGCTTTTGAGACCANTGATATTGAGTGGAAGGACTAGACTCAGGATGATATTCATCAAGAGGATATCTTGATGAGTCATTAATTCCAAATTCTTCCACTGAGGAGTTTGAGAACTGAATAGCCTCAGGGCTTTCATCAAAGGTGATGTGATAGGTCTCCTCAGTTTGTTTCCTTCTAGTGTTGTACACCCTGAAGGCTTTTGAGACCAGTGAGTAACCAAGAAAATATCCATCATCAGCTTTGGCATCAAATTTGCCTAGGTGATCCTTGTGATTATGAATAAACACAGGACACCCAAACACATGAAAGTAGCTAATGTCAGGGATTCTACCATTGAATATTTCATAAGGGGTTTTGTTGTGTCTTTTGATGATGATAGACCTGTTTTGAGTGTAGCATGCTGTTCTGACAGCTTCAGTCCAAAAATGTTTTGAGAGGACTGAGCCATTTAGCATTGTTCTAGCTGCCTCAATGAGTGTTCTGTTCTTCCTCTCAGCAACTCCATTTTGTTCAGGAGTGTATGGAGAAGAAAATTTTTGTGAGATTCCTTTCTCATCACAGAAGCACTCAAGGTCCTGATTTCTGAATTCAGTCCCATTGTCAGTCCTGATTTGTTTGACCTTAATGTCATTTTGATTTTCAATGTTCCTGACAAAGGACATGATTGTTTCAGATGCATGACTCTTTTTGGTCAGGAAGTATACCCAAGTGTATCTTGAGTATTCATCTACAATGACCAGAGTGTACTTCTCATGGTGAATAGACATTGGACTAACAGGTCCAAAGAGATCCATGTGAAGGAGGTGAAGGCAGTTTTTGATTGAAAAGTTTTGTTTTGTTTTGAAGGAGGCCCTGTGGTGTTTTCCTTTTTCACAAGCAGAACAAGGTTTGTCCTTTGTGAACACCAGGGAGGGCAGGCCAAGAACCTTGTTTTGCTTGGCCAGGTTGTTGATGTACTTGAAGTTGAGGTGAGACAATCTTTTGTGCCAAAGCCAGTTTATTGTTTCACTTGCCTTTGTGAAAACACAAGTCCCATTTTGAGTGAGAGTTGACATGTCTAGGACATAAACATCATCTCTCCTGGGGGCAATCAAAACTACTTCTTTGTTGGCATTGAAGATTGTCCCTCTTTTGTCGTCAAACTAAACTATGTACTTAGCATCACATAGTTGGCTGACACTGATGAGATTGTACTTGAGACCATTAACATAAGCAATTCTTGTAAAAACTATACCATTACAGTTTACTGAACCATAACCTTCAGTGGGAGCTGATGAGTTATCACCAAAAACTACCTTGGGTCCTGGTTCCTCCACGTATTTGTGCAGATACTGTTTCACACCAGTCATACTTCTTGAGCATCCACTATCCAGATGCCAAACAGGATCCCTGGCATGTTTCTGCACAAATAGTAAACTCGGTTAGTTTTTCTTGCTAACCCACTTCCTAGTGGGCTTGGGTCTGAGAGACTTTTTGAATTGGTTAATGGACCCATGGTCAGAGGTGGAGTGAACAAAACTTCCACAGATTTTGCATTTGGTGTTTGAAGAGGACTCAGTAGACTGAGATGTGTTTGGTGTCAGTCCTCTTCTACCTTTTATGACATTGTCATGTCCTGATGTATCATGGGAAGGATCTCCACATATGTCACAGCATGGATACATGAGACAATCAACAGGATGATGGTCAGTAAATCCACAGTGAGTGCATGGTTGGTAAGGCTTAGCCTTTTGCTTTTGGTTCTATTTTGAGGCTGAGGCATGCTTGTGAGCCTGAGCTTTGTAGCTAGCCTGAGCCTTCAAAGAGGTGGTGTAGGTTAAGTGATCAGATGTTTTGTGGTCTTCTTGTTTGCATACCATGCAAAACAAGATTCTAAAACAATCATCAGTGGGATGATTTGTATAGCCACACAGTTCACATCCTTTCATGGGCTTGTTTGACGGTTTTTGTTTGGTGGAGCTTGAGGAAGTTGAAGCTGGTTCCTTATCTTTTAACTTTGTTTTTTCAGTTGATTCCAGCTTTTCACTCAGCTTCCTGACAAGTTCAGCCAACTGATCATATTTTGAATCAGTGCTGTCAGGTTTGACCTCAGTGGAGGTAGGTGGTGTTGAGGCTTCAGTGGGAGCTGACACAATTTTGTTTTGTTCAGAGTTGGGCCTTTTCAGGATCGTTGTGCCTAAACCAGCTCTCTTCTTGGGAGAGTGTTGGGAGTAGACAAGAGGTCCTATATCAGAACATGGTTCAGCTCCCTGAAGGACTTTCAGTGGTGGTAAAGGAGTTTGGGGTGCTGTTTCAGATTCATTGCTATCTTCAGCACAACTGGAGTCATCAGTGACTCCAAGTAACTCCTTAATGGCCTGACTTTCAGGCACTAAGATTTTTCCAGTGTCAAAGTTTGGCATGATGTCATCAGGATTGAATCTTTCAATCCAATCCTTTGACTTAGGATTCATTTCCTTATCAAAGGATGTGCCAGCAGGCAGGAACTTCCTCTCACTGGGGGATTCAGTGAGATGGTCCTCTCCTATTACTTTCTTTTTGGTGCTGGGAATCAGACTGACTGTGTCATAGAGTCTGGGATTTTTCTTAGTCCAGCTCTCTATGACATCCTTTTCTTTCTTAAGTTCTTCTTGAAGAGCATGATTTTGTTTAACTAACTCAGTGTTTTGAATTTGTAGTGTGACATTTTCAAGTTTGGTTTGCTTTAATGCAAGAAGCTCTTCTCTACACTTACTTAGTTCAAAAACAAGTTTGTTATATTTTGACAATAGATTCAATCTTTGCTCTTCAACAAACTTAAGATCAACATTGATATAATTCAAGTAAGATTGCCAATCAGAATCATCATCCATAGAAAGTAAGATATTTACCTTCCTCATGGTGATGTTGACCCATTCACCATTTCTGGCATGACTTTTGCCCACAGCCAGTTTGTTATCATCTGAGAGTGCCATTAGTGCACTGACATGAACTTCTTCTTCATCTTCTGAGGATATTGATACCTCATCCCAGTCAAAAGTTTCAGCAACTAGCCCTTTGTTTTTAGCCTGTGAAGGTTTGGGGGCCTGAGGTGACTGAGGGGCTGAGGAAGCTGCCTCCAGAAGTGCAAGTTTGGCTTTGGCTTTTCTATACTTAGATTCAAAATCCTTTTGAGAACTGTTCTCAGTTTTGTTTTGAAAGTATTGTGGGGACTGAAGCATTTTAGGTTGGAACTTAGGTCCTGAAGAGTTGTTTCCTGAAAATCTGTATGAGGGTTCTGAGGTTGTTTTTGAGAAACATTCTTTTGCAAAATGACCCTTTTTGCCACATTTAAAGCATTCAGTGTTTTCATTTGCTTTTGCTTTTGAAAAAGTTTTGTTCCTACTGATAAAACGTTTTGAGTTTGCAAGGAGTGCCCTTTCTTGAAATTCAATTTGTAAATCATTTAGGTACTCCTCACTGCTCCTCTCATCTGCCTCATCATCAGAGTTTTCTTGAAAGTCCTGCACAATACCATTTGAATAGAAAGCAGTTGATATGGGTGAGCTGGTCAAGGTCTTTTTGACATCTTGAGCTTTTGGGTATCTTCTAGAGATTAGGTTATCCTCATAGAGAAACTTACCATAAATCTCAGCCAGCTCAAGATTTTGAAGGTGGTTGGCATTTCTTAGACCCTGAGAGAAGTTTAACCACTTCTCAGGGAGACAGTTGACAAAGCCAACATTAATTTCATGCTTAGACAGGGTGACACCGTCATTGGTCAGTTCATTCAGAAGGGTTTTGTAACGGGTATAGGTCTCTGAGAGACTTTCAGAGTCTTTGGCCCTGAAAGTGTTATACTCAAGTTTCAGGTCCATTATCCTGTTTTCCTTGGTATCTGAGGGGCCTTCATAGCTGTGAACCAGGTCAGTCCAAGTCTGCTTAGCAGTTGAACAATTGATGACTGATTCCATTATATCGTCAGGAAGACAAGATATAATGATGCTTTTTAGGCGTTGGTCTTGATTTACCACCCTTCTCTCATCAGAGGTCCATTGACCTTCAGGTTTAACTAAACCTTCAACAGTTTTAGGGACATATGGACCCTCATTAATCAGTGTGATATAATAAGGTTCCATCCCAGTCAAGTAGCAAAGCATGCGCTTTTTCCACTTGTTGAATTTTCCAACCTCAAGTCGGGGAGCAGTAGCATTATAGCTCCCTCCCTTTTTATCGACTAGTTGGGGTACATCATTATCAGTCATGGTAGGATCTTTGATTTTAAAAACTTTTGAGCACTCTTTTGTTTTGAAAGTTTTATAAACCAGAGGCTCTGATACCACTTGTTGGTCCCGTTTACACGGATAAACTAACTATAGAGATAGTCTAAACGTGCACCATGCTAAGATAATGATATGAAATACTTTGAAAAATTATTGTGTCTCTTTACTTTACGTTTTATTCAAATATCTTTCAAAGTATTTCATATCATTATCTTAGCATGGTGCACGTTTAGACTATCTCTATAGTTAGTTTATCCGTGTAAACGGGACCAACACAAGGGAAAGGGTTGATGATTCAAACTCAAATTCCAGCTCTGATTCCAGCTATGTGTCTAGCTATCATTCAAGCTCTGAAGATGATCAAGCTAAGTCCAAAGAAAAGGGTACAAGTGATGGGGCTCTCTCAAAAAAGTGTACAAGGTCAGTCACTGCAAAGGGTACAAGTGATGGGGCTTTGTCAAAAAAGGGTACAAGCTCAGTCACTGCTCATGTACAATCTAAGCAAGTTCAAACTCAGTCTCTTTCAATACCAGGTAAAAGGCTTCAAGTGCTAGGGCTTGCAAATAATGAGACTTATGCAGCAATCAAAGAGAAAAGGTTTGGGATCAAAAAAACACAAACTGGGACAGGACCAAATGCAGATACCAAAAGGAAAGGGGAAAGGAGCATGGGGCATCTTTTGATGTTTCTTGAACTATTTCTAATGTTTTAGGTTTAATATGCATGACTTAATCTTTTGATGGTACTTGAACAACTTCTATGTATGTTGGTAGTAATGCAATATGCATCTATGTATGCTCATTCTATTTAATGTAATATGCATCTATGTATGCTAGTACTTTCTAATTTAGTAAAAGTTAAATGCTACTTGTTTTGGTCAAGTTGAAACCGCTTTTTTTCATTCATCTTAAACCCAAAATACAACTTGATACACTACTCCATTTCTAAACATAACCACCTAACACTTACTTCAAACATCATCTTTAATTGTTCTAAACATTATCTACTTGAAAGTAAAAACAACAAGAAAAAACATCTAACTGATAATCAACATCTTCTTAGCTTCAACTGTTCTTTCTTGTGCTACCCCTTGTAACTCATTCATTAAACGCAACAAACCTGGAATTATTTGCACAGCTCGCTCACACATAGGCGGATAATACCAATCGATTATCCGACAATTGATTGGCTATTAAGAAAAAATTAAAAAAAAAAATAGGTCAAACATGAAATTAGGGGTTTTTTTTACCAAATTAATATTACACTTACTCTTTTTGCGCAACAATAAATCGTCTTCTTGGGTTGATTGCAGTCCAAGAAGTTACAATGTTGGATCGTGCTCCACATCTATTAACATGTGGTTTCATGTTTGTGTTTGATCTTGTGTTGTGTTTTTTAAGTGAAAGAAGCAGAGTACAAAACCCTACTAACTATAAGAGAGAAGCTAACCTGAAAAGACATAATTAACCCTACGTTTTGGTCACATGACCAACTTAACGGTCAAACAAACGGAAAATTTGGTCAAGGGACCAAACCCGTTATGAGTCACAACCACAGGGACAGGATCCGTTAAAGAAAAGTAAAAGGACTAAACCCATTAAACCCGACAAACCACAGGGACCATTTATGAAATTAACTCTTATATTTATATATAAACTTGATTGTAGATTTTTGATGTGATTGAAAGTTAACATATTGTTAGTTTTGGTTTTAAGTTAACTTATAATATTAATAGTAATAAAAAATTTACAATCAAAATATTTTGAAACTGAATATTTAGCTCGATCAGCTTATTCGGCTCGTTTAGCTCGAGTAACTCGTTTGGCTCGAATAACTAAACGAGCTTCCGAACGGGCCAAGATAAATACTAGTTTTAAAAGCTCGGCTCATGAAATTATTTGAGCTCTACATTTTGTTTGAGCTTGACTCGAGCTCGAAAATTATCAAGCTCGACTCAAGCTAAACGAGCTCGAGTAGCTCGTTAAAAGCTCGGTTCGTTAACACCCCTTGGCCAACAACACTAGACCGCCTAGGCTCTTTTTGTCAATAACTCTTTCGTAAGAACCTTTTCGTTATTAGTGTAGTACATGACAATCTACAACACATTATAAGTTTAATTAAACCTTAAATAAAACGCAGTCGTTTTGCTCTATGTTTTCCCGCCAAAAGCTCGTAGAAAGTGTTAGCCCATTGTGTTGGTCCAGCCCATCGTTGTCCACTTAAAGATCTGGCCCTTTAGCTTTATATAAACTTAAATACGCTTTTTATACGGTCTAATATTCTCAAATACAATATACGAATACAACAAAAAGAAGCCTAATCTCCTCATACGAATGCAAAAAAGGAGTGTAATCTCCTCAAAGTACAAGCGTGGCATCCTTGCAAGGCCTTATCTCAAATGTTAGGTGATATGGTACAAGCTTTTTCCATAAAAAATTTCAAATACATGCTTTCTCTCAGATATACCATGCTTCATTTAATGCAAAGAAGTACATTGTGAACCTTCTATACCCTTATACTTTGCATGCTCAAACTTATGCTTCATTCTTCCAAGCAAACCTGCATCTCAAAGAAACAAAAAAACAACATCAAAAAACGCAGGATTGACTTAAAGTAAGAAAACTGCAACTTTGCTACAAGTTCTGTGTAGGTTTTATCTTGATTTCACATGCATATTAGAAGTTTCTTTTGTTTTTGTCTTTCTTGCTTTGCATGTTTCTTTTTGCTTTTGCCAAATCTTTGCACAACTGATGTATGTATACTATGATCGTTAGATTTTGATGTGTGTATGTGTGAACCTATGATACATGTGCCTGTGCCTTTCTTTGATGCTTTTTCATTCTTTTCTTTGCTTATTGTGTGTCTAAAATCCATTAGGGTTAGCTTAACCAAAATATGAAGACAAAAAAAAGGCCATACGTAGACTGCCAACTAATGATATAGATCTAGGGAAGAATAGCTTGCTACCTAATATAGATGCTGTAGAAGTGCATAGCACCTCAGAAAAACAAAAAGAATGATGTACCTTGCCTGTAAATTATGACTACGGTGAAAGAAGCTCCATGATGTTGCGCAAAACTTTCGGACCTATGTTGAGTCACACAGATACGGACCGCTTTATGCCTATGCGTGCTACGCCTGCAGAGATACCGGGTATGTGTCATGTATCTAACTATTGCTACTATGGATTTTAATACTAATCTCTGTTTTAGGATACATAACATCTATAGATACTTTGCATTACCGTCTTACAGATAAATGTACCATGGAAGATCCACAAATTATGGACACAGCCACTTTAGATATGCATGTTTCATGTCATACAACGGCTGCACCTTCCCTGGATAAAGGGAAACGAAAATTACATGACGTTTATAACGATCAACAATTGCTATGTAATTTGCCCGTTCCTTTGCTCATTCTACATTTTCCTACATTATTCTATAGATTGATAACCTCGGTCTTTTTCTTTGTTACAGGTTCAGAGGATTTGTTTATCATAGATGGCAACTGCCAAACAATTATGGGTGATCACCATTTGCATAATACAGACTACAACATGAGTTTACGTGACAATGGCACTTCATCAGGTGCAGGGCATAATACCAGCCCTATAATTCTACCTTCCAATGATCTAAATATGTGCATCACTACTCAACCCTGTCACAGCCAAGGTTTCATAGATTTTCTTTTTTTTTTGTTAAATAAATAGCTACAATATCAGTTTCATCAAAGGTTTCGTGCTTGCTTACCTGCCATTTTTTTATATATATTTCTAGCCGCAACCAATTCCTCAATGTCGACCAACCAGCTACGAGCTACTGAACAGAGCATTGACCGAGCATCTACACAAGGTATAGTCATATGGTTGCTTTTCCTGTTTGCCATACAAAATAAAATACCAATGCTTATATTAAAGAAGGAACCTTTCTAATGAATTCGCTTACATATGTAATGCAGGCCATTCAGATCGAGGTAATCTTACGCACGCTAGCCAAGGAGTGCGTTCCTCGCCGGATTTGCAGCCCGGTTGCTCTTCATCCAGTCAAACTCATCAATCACGTTGTGAAGTACCCCCTGCCAATAATGTAGATTTACGTACGAGCAACCGCCGCCGTCGGGCTCAAGGTTTTCATCAAAAAAAATTTTTTTTTTGAATTTACAATAAATCAACGTGTTAGTTACTGTATTACTTTCAACTTACTTGCTGCCCTTTTTTGCTTATCTCTTCAAGTTTCAATGCGCACGTCGTCAGCAATACGCCAAAGGCAACCTACCTTGCACAGCAGAGGTCGAACACCTGGCCACGGTATGGTGCAACCTTACCTTTCTTTTTTCACATGTGAAATTAAACACTTACTTTGTTCTGCCTACGAATTTTTACTGACCCATTCGTTTGTGTGTACAATATAGGTGCTCCAGATACTTACATATATATGGGCCAATGTGACCGGGTTTGCCATCATTGGGCGTGTCCAATATGTGACTGAAATACAGAAACCACTTAAAGCAACGGCAGATTCGCCTATTTGGAGAGACATTGGCGTGCAGAACCTAGAGTAAGCATCAACCATTTATCTGCAAAACCTAATTTTTATATTTGCTCTCATAAATACTCTGTGATCCCGACAGCGGGCAAACGGTGCGCTTCACTCTATGGAATCAGGATGCTCAGAATTTCAGGAAACAAGAATATGAAAAAGCCGAAAAACCAATAATCATTGCAGTTAGTTCGTGCTTGGTGAAAGAATATGGAGGTAGCTTTAAAACTTTATACTAATGTTTCGACCTATTGACTTTATCTTTTAACATATAATTCTATCAATGCAGGACTGAAACTTTCGGCAACAAATGCAACAGAATACTACTTCAATCCAGACACACCGGCATACCATGAAATTCGCAGTGTGTAAGTTTAAAAAAACTCGCAATTCAGAAATACAAACTAAAATTACCAAAGCACTAAAAGCATACACGTTACCTATGTAGGTATGACGAATTCTTTGATCCACCCGCGATACTCAATGTGCAGTACGAAAGGTGTGCAGATCCACAGCAAGAAAGGTGCAGAAACCGCGTCACTCTAGCAGATTTAACAAAGGAAAATCCACAAAACCAACAGGTAATGAACAGCTTAACTACCACACTTACCAATTAGAAACCTGCTAAACACTTACAATTCTAATAAACCAGAATGTCCGCTTTACTGTCGATGCAACAATTGACAAGATCATTACAAAAAGGGCATGGTTTTTCAAGAAATGCTCGGACTGCAAGTTAAAGATTTCAGAACGCTGGTCACATACCCATTGCAAACAACCAACATCCGAAGACGAATTACTTTATAGGTAAACTTGAATGTTATCAAATCACTGTACCACTATCTATACGCCAGCATTTATACGAGTTCACCTATGCTAAAAAACAATTTATATGTTTCTTATACAGCTATTGCTTCAGAGTCGAATTATCCGATGGCACTGGCACCATCACGATGACATGTTTCAGTAATGAAGCAAATTCAATGGTGAAAGATTGTAAGGAACTGCTACGAACAATGCCACAGCAAGACTCCTATGNATTTATACGAGTTCACCTATGCTAAAAAACAATTTATATGTTTCTTATACAGCTATTGCTTCAGAGTCGAATTATCCGATGGCACTGGCACCATCACGATGACATGTTTCAGTAATGAAGCAAATTCAATGGTGAAAGATTGTAAGGAACTGCTACGAACAATGCCACAGCAAGACTCCTATGATTACCCACCCGAACTACTTTCTCTCCAAGGAAAAAAAATCTTTCAGCTGCACTTTGATCCGCAAAGCACAAAAGAACGTCCACTTTTCATTCTTGATACATGCTCGGATAACACGCCCTTATTGCTGCCAGCCAATACTATCGGCACTGAAAGTACCATGGAATCTTCAACAGCAAAGGCACAAGAAAGTGGAACATTTGAAAGTACAGAATCTCCAATGACAATGGACACAAAAGCAAAGATTACCATCTCAGCACTAGACATAAAACAATCTAACATGAAGCCACCCACCGAACAACTAAAACCAATAACTGTACCAGCAGAAACGAAATCAGCCGGAACACCAGCAAAAGAAGCTGCACAAATTGCAACTCCAGCAGACACACCAATAACTATACCGGCAGAAACAAAAACAGCCGGACCACCTCAGCTCAAAGACATTACCCTCACAACACCAGCAAAAGAGACTGCACAAACTACAACACCAACAGACACACCGCCAGAAACATCAACAGAGCAAGAGCTTTTATCCGAAACATCAAAACCCATAAAACAAACAACTAGAAAAAGTGCCAGGAGACCCCTTTTCACAGGCAACGATGATGAGACCACAACATCAGGGTCAAAAAAACCAAAAAAAGAAGAATGATCAGATCTACCTTGCAGCTGCCGAATGGAAGAAGAAAATCGTAGACTATCTATGTATTAAGCTGTTCCTTTAAGAAACTTATTTCTATAACTATTTGTAGCAACTACTTAGCACCAAACGTCTAAGCAAGACTCTATTATCAGGTACTCACACCGACCTGTATTTTGTGTATGGCCTCCACAGGCATAGCTTTAACGCTAATTAACTAATGGCTTTGCTTTTTGGTGCAACTATTAGCTTTCTCCTCAATTGTATGTTTGTTCAAGCATAAGTTACAACGATATAAACACTGATACATATCACAAACAAAATTAAACTACAATCATTTTGCAAGACAAAAGGAAATACTAATAACCATAAACTTAATATTATATTAGCATCCATTAAACTTCATACATTGTACTTAAAAAAAAGACAAACATCCATAATAGCATATCCATACATAAACTGACATGACCATATTCAACACAAAAGACAACCAAAATATACCACAAAAAGTGACCAGCCCATCACTCGAACCAGAAAAGATTTGTCTTCTTCTCTTCTCTTCCTTTACGCGCCGAATCCATAACCTTGATCAACCCAGCAAGCACCTTCCTCTCTCTCTTCAGAGTCACCTTCAGACGGTCCAAACCAATGTCACCGTTCTCATGTAACGGTAAGAAACCCTCCCCTTCTTCCACCAAATTGACCTTTGCAACTAATTCATCACGCTTCTGACCGAGCACCATTAATAGCTGATCATTGTCACTGTAATCCTGGTTAAATGCTACATGCAAGCAGTCATCAACTTCATACAAGGTAATTGAGTTATATGTTGATCATGGTGTTAATAAGGAGCCACTGAATGTAGATGACTCTTTGATTAATAATGTAGTAGATAATGTTGTCTTAGATGACAATGTTGATGATGTAGTTAAAGATGTTAGTGAGGATGAATGGTTGAAGAGGTGCTTAAAGTTGGTGGGTAGAAAGAAAAAGGCTGTAGTTGAAAGTGAGAATGTAGGACAGTCAAATAGGAATGAAACCATTAATGCTAAGTCTCGTAGTGAACATGGTTTTGGTAGTGAGGATGAAGATGATAGCCAAGACAGTGACTACTTTGATGAACCAGATAACATGATAGATGATGTAGAAGTGGATATGACTGAATTTAAAAGAAACATTGATGATAATGTTGAATGGGTTGGGTCTAAAGAGAATGTGGAACAAGTAGAAGAAGTTTTTAAGGATGAAGAAGTTGATTATGATGATATGGAACTGGGAGTGAATCTGAGAATGAAGGTGAAAGGAAAAAAGCTTTAAAGATGCGTATTAAAAAGAAGAAGGCTGCACAGTTGGGTGGTAATGTATGGAAGGAGATTTTTTTTATTAACCAGGAATTTGAAAGTAATAAATAGATAAAAGAAATGCTTACTATAGTTTCAGTTGTTGCATTTGAAAAAGAAAGACAAAGTGAGATTGAGGGCTATTTGCAGATGGAAGGTTCCTCAGTTTAGTTGTGAGGATGGAGGTAAGATTAGGGGGTCAAAAGGGACAGGTTCAAAAGGGCCAAAAGACATGTCAAAGTCCAAAGAAAAGGGTCAAGTGAGTGGGTCAAAAAGCAAGTCCAATTTGAAAGGAAAGGGTTAAGTCGTTGGGTCCAAAGGCAAGTCAACATATGGTGGGTGTAGCATTAAAGATAAAGAAGAATCTTGCCCTTGGTCTTTGCAATGCTCTAAATTACCTAATCAAGAAACATGGGCAGTCAAAACATTTGATGATACTCACAAATTTTTAACTTTAATACACACAACATACACCAAAAAAATCTGTCAAACCTTAAACTTTATCCAAAGTTCTCAACAATGAGTTCCAAGCCACACATCATTGACATTTCATCTGATTCAACCTCATCTGATGAGCTCATGTCTCCCAAACCACCTTGGAATTTACCATACATTATTCAAGCTCAGTTAACAAAATGGCAAGGGAAAGGGTTGATGATTCAAACTCAAATTCCGCTCTGATTCCATCTATGTGTCTAGCTATCATTCAAGCTCTAAAGATGATCAAGCTAAGTCCAAAGAAAAGGGTACAAGTGATGGGGCTCTCTCAAAAAAGTGTACAAGGTCAGTCACTGCAAAGGGTACAAGTGATGGGGCTCTGTCAAAAAAGGGTACAAGCTCAGTCACTGCTCATGTACAATCTATGCAAGTTCAAACTCAGTCTCTTTCAATACCAGGTAAAAGGCTTCAAGTGCTAGGGCTTGCAAATAATGAGACTTATGCAGCAATCAAAGAAAAAAGGTTTGGGATCAAAAAAACACAAACTGGGACAGGACCAAATGCAGACACCAAAAGGAAAGGGGAAAGGAGCATGGGGTAGCTTTTGATGTTTCTTGAACTATTTCTAATGTCTTAGGTTTAATATGCATGACTTAATCTTTTGATGGTACTTGAACAACTTCTATGTATGTTGGTAGTAATGCAATATGCATCTATGTATGCTCATTCTATTTAATGTAATATGCATCTATGTATGCTAGTACTTTCTAATGTAGTAAAAGTTAAATGCTACTTGTTTTGGTCAAGTTGAAACCGCTTTTTTTTCATTCATCTTAAACCCAAAATACAACTTGATACACTACTCCATTTCTAAACATAACCACCTAACACTTACTTCAAACATCATCTTTAACTGTTCTAAACATTATCTAATTGAAAGTAAAAACAACAAGAAAAAACATCTAACTGATAATCAACATCTTCTTAGCTTCAACTGTTCTTTCTTGTGCTACCCCTTGTAACTCATTCATTAAACGCAACAAACCTGGAATTATTTGCACAGCTCGCTCACACATAGGCGGATAATACCAATCGATTATCCGACAATTGATTGGCTATTAAGAAAAATTAAAAAAAAATAGGTCAAACATGAAATTAGGGGTTTTGTTTTACCAAATTAATATTACACTTACTCTTTTTGCGCAACAATAAATCGTCTTCTTGGGTTGATTGCAGTCCAAGAAGTTACAATGTTGGATCGTGCTCCACATCTATTAACCTGTGGTTTCATGTTTGTGTTTGATCTTGTGTTTTGTTTTTTTTAAGTGAAAGAAGCATAGTACAAAACCCGACTAACTATAAGAGAGAAGCTAACCTGAAAAGACATAATTAACCCTACGTTTTGGTCACATGACCAACTTAACGGTCAAACAAACGGAAAATTTAGTCAAGGGACCAAACCCGTTATGAGTCGCAACCACAGGGACAGGATCCGTTAAAAAAAAAGTAAAAGGACTAAACCTATTAAACCCGACAGACCACAAGGACCATTTATGAAATTAACTCTTATATATTTATATATAAACTTGATCGTAGATTTTTGATGTGATTGAAAGTTAACATATTGTTAGTTTTGGTTTTAGGTTAACTTATAATATTAATAGTAGAGTATGGATCTAGTGAGAAGAATTATTTAAATGAGAAGAATGAGAAAAAATTGTGGCCACATATTTTAAATAAGGAAAGAGAAATAATAGGGAGATGCATCTATTTTTGTGAGTGCATCTAATATTTGTGGTTGTGGTTTCTTCTCATTCTTCTCATCTTAGTTATATTTCTCATTTGATCCTTACTCATTAATAGTAATAAAAAATTTACAATCAAAATATTTTGAAACTGAATATTTAGCTCGATCAGCTTATTCGGCTCGTTTAGCTCGAGTAACTCGTTTGGCTCGAATAACTAAACGAGCTTCCGAACGGGCCAAGATAAATACTAGTTTTAAAAGCTCGGCTCATGAAATTATTTGAGCTCTACATTTTGTTTGAGCTCGACTCGAGCTCGAAAATTATCAAGCTCGACTGAAGCTAAACGAGCTCGAGTAGCTCGTTAAAAGCTCGGTTCGTTAACACCCCTTGGCCAACAACACTAGACCGCCTAGGCTCTTTTTGTCAATAACTCTTTCGTAAGAACCTTTTCGTTATTAGTGTAGTACATGACAATCTACAACACGTAAACCTTGAATACCAAAGTTCTTTGGTCGCTTTTGTTCCAATAGTCAACTTATCAGAAAAGTCACTCAGAAAAACTGTAAATACACACATTTAGACATTAACATAGATGTATGTCTAATTGAAATAACCGATCAACAATTTTACAGGTGCATGCAATACATATGAAGGTTATAAGGAGACTCCTTTCATCACAACCAAAAGCAATTAAAGAACAAGAATGTTCTAGTTGTAAACAAAACTGACATCTCAAATCTCAACCAACCAATACAAAAACTACTTTGACACAATAAAATAAAGTAGCAGTTTACTCCATAGGTTGACCTTCAAGTTCCATATTTTAAACAAGTAAACATCATGCAGTAGTGCACCTCAACAAGCTAGCTCCACCATCGTGTTTATAAATCATTGGATCACGAGCTTACGATAAGAACCGATATCAAAACTTTACATCAAACCAGCTTTCTTCAAGGCGTCTTCAAAATCTTCGTTGCTTGTCCAGGATCGTACCTACAAAATTTTTACATTTTATGAGGGAATGTAATATCACACTAACATGAGAAATCTTTCTTTGACCAAACAAAATTATTACAAACTTCAAATATAAACCAAGTCAATAACATTTCGTGATATTGTTACCATATGCACTCTCATAACCTTGTATCAAATTAAGAGAGTTGAAAATCCCTAACAAATAGTTATTTTATCATTAAGGCATTAACAAAACATATCAGATAGACTATAGCTTTATCATGCAAAAAACATAACATGGAAACTTTTGAAAATGTATAGTTGCATCAAACATTACGTAAAAAGACGGTAAAAGTAGTGAAGAAATATTTACCTCAGCAACATAATGGTTAAAGTGCCTCTCAATTTTTTCCATGATTTTCTCGTCTCTTTCACCACACAGCAAATTGAATACAGCTCCTGTCACCATATACAGTGTTAGCTAGAATACCATATAATGAATCCATTTGTAATCAGTACTATGACGACATCTGCAACATCAGTTTTAGCCTGCAAGTTTCATTCATTTTGTTCTTGATGAGGGACGTGAAAGACATTTGACCTATGTGAAGCATTTCTATCAACTATAGCTTTTAAGTCTTCCGTTGCATTTTTGGGACATTGGGAGTGATAGGCAAAATATGGCATGTCAATAATAGCATTATTAACCAAGCATGCACAAGGTCCTCCTGCAATCTATTACACCTTTTCATAATAAGATTGAAAAACCAAAACGGATAACTTGGGTATTCTAGTTTGTGATAGCCCTTTTTGGAAAGTCTTAGATGATGTGCGCAGAATCAAAGATGGGACTGGGGTCTCACTTAGTTGTGTGAGAACTTGGAACTTGTGACGGAATGCATTTTTTTATGCATACAGCATCCTAAATCCTTCTATTCAGAAATCTAGATTATTATTGTAACGATACAGTATTTGTATCGTATTTAGCACAATAGTGATCATGTAATTAAGAAAAAGTTCTACAAGTGAAAAAAAAAAAAAAAAAAAAAAAATGTGTGCAGGCCAACCTAACCCGACCTGCTCAGCTTGCCACTCCTAGCTGGCAACAAATGATTAATCTTAAGAAAAAGAGGAAAAGCATCAATAAGAAACATACCCTTGCGGCCAAACCTTCCCGCTCTACCAATACGGTGCAAGTATACTTCATTATCAGGCTGCGTTGGATTATCATATACTACTGGAAGATCATAATTAACCACCAAATTAACCTGATACAACAGAAAAAAAAATTGCATATTTATAAGATAAAAACCAACAAGAAATTTAAAAAAGAGGGGAAAGCAAAGATGCAAACCTGTGATTGGTCAAACCCTCTAGCAAGAACATCGGTTGAAATCAAAACATGTGTCAACCCATCTTTAAACTCCTTAACAATCTTATCTCTATCTTCTTGTGTCATAGCACCTTGAATTGTCGTTACCTCATAACCATACTTAACAAGTGCCTCATGTAACATACCAGCACTTTTTCTTGTGCGCACAAATATAATTGTTTGCCCGACTTTTTGACCTAAATCCATAATTTTGTCCTTAATGACCAAAATTTTCGAAAGCTCATCAGGGACGCTCACTTTATATTGCTTCACGGAATCCAAAGACAGTTCTTCTTTCTTAACAAATAATTGGTTGTATTCTTTATTTACAAACAATTCTTTCACAATTTTTGTAACGAACGCCTTTACAACGTCATTGAAGGTAGCAGAAAACAGTAGCACCTGTGAATTGTGTTTGTACAAGTCAGAACAAAAAACAAAAACTATAACTCTCAAATAGAGTTATTGATTATTATAGCGACAACAAACCTGGCAACTGTTATTCCGCTTGACAATTTCCTTCATAATCCTCACAGAATCTTCTTTAAAACCACCCTAAACCATATGCAGAATATATTAGATGAAAATTCCGAGCACGCAATAAGCAACAGCAAGTTCAAAAAAGGTGTAAGTTTTACATTAACGAAGTAATATAAATAAATATTGCATGTGTTAAATATACCATTACAAAATAGATAAAAGCAAGAAAGAGTTTGTTTGTTGTTTTCATGTTTCCAAAACTTTCGAAAAAGAAACTACTTAAGGTATGTAATTTACACATTTCAAATGTTTCAGAGTATACAAACAGTATTAAATAAGAAGACAACTAGACAAGCATGCAATGTTTCTTTACCCTATAACAGTTTGAGCCTCAAGCAAGCAAATTAAATAAGCATGACCTTCCTTTAAGAAAATAACATGCAACTCAAAATCTTGGAATATAAGGTTGCAAAAGTACAAATACTGAAACATGGTTACGCCAATTGGTAACATGATTTAATACAATGCCCTACATATGGAGTTAAACAAATACCAATGCAGGGGTTAAACAAACATAACCTAAAAGTAAAGTATTTTACAAGCTACACATGGAGCCAGATAAAGTTAGGTACCTAATCAGACTATTACTCGAGAACCACATACCATTGACCATATGTGTTATGTGTTGATGCCTATACCAAGAAAGCAAAAGCCACTGTACCTCCAATTGGATAAAAGTTGTGAAACTAAAATGCTGATAATAAAAACAAATAGTACCAAAAGGGTATATCACCAATATTTACGAGTCTGCAATTTGTCATTAAGTAGGATTATCATCTTGATGCAATTAGAAAATCCTTTTGGTACTTAATATATACACAACAGAGCAGACACAGACATATAACATGGTTTTCATACTATCATAATTTACAAAAACAGAGATATTGCATGTGTTAAATATACCATTACAAAATAGATAAAAGCAAGAAAGAGTTTGTTTGTTGTTTTCATGTTTCCAAAACTTTCGAAAAAGAAACTACTTAAGGCATGTAATTTACACATTTCAAATGTTTCAGAGTATACAAACAGTATTAAATAAGAAGACAACTAGACAAGCATGCAATGTTTCTTTACCCTATAACGGTTTGAGCCTCAAGCAAGCAAATTAAATAAGCATGACCTTCCTTTAAGAAAATAACATGCAACTCAAAATCTTGGAATATAAGGTTGCAAAAGTACAAATACCGAAACATGGTTACGCCAATTGGTAACATGATTTAATACAATGCCCTACATATGGAGTTAAACAAATACCAACGCAGGGGTTAAACAAACATAACCTAAAAGTAAAGTATTTTACAAGCTACACATGGAGCCAGATAAAGTTAGGTACCTAATCAGACTATTACTCGAGAACCACATACGACTGACCATATGTGTTATGTGTTGATTATCACCAATATTTACGAGTCTGCAATTTGTCATTAAGTAGGATTATCATCTTGATGCAATTAGAAAATCCTTTTGGTACTTAATATATACACAACAGAGCAAACACATAGACATATAACATGGTTTTCATACTATCATAATTTACAAAAACAGAGAAAAAAAAAAAACTAATAATAAACTTACATCTGCCAACATATGATCTGCCTCATCAAAGACAAGAATCTTCAACTCAGATGTACCCAGCTTCTTTGCTGTAATCCATTTGTTAATGGTACCAGGTGTGCCGATAATCACTTGTGCTGTCACAGGTGCTCTTTTGGCGATTGGTATATAATTAGCTTTATCAGCAGGAAGACCCAATTCTGATGTTATCCCAGTAAACTTTCCCATCTTTAGTAGCACTTCCATATTCTGTATCATCATTAAGATATTATTAAATCACAAGGTATTCACATAAGCATTGTATAAAGTATAAACAATCACAAACATATAAACAGTCCTGCTGCAACTACAAATGTTAAAAGGTAGGAATGTGTTGTAAAATACCAACATCAAGAAAATTTGTATAATCATTCAATCATTTTGCTTCGGATAACTAAATGTTCCAGCATATCTTCCAACATGTTTAAGTACGCATATGTCCCACAAAACATTAAGACGTAACCTAACAGACTTGCATCCTGGTTAGAAAACAAAATAAAGTCTTATTATATGAAATTTTAATAAATGGTTAATATCATAAAATCTTGGTGTTTAGCATTAGTCATCATTGATTCATATCAGTTTAGTCATTAAACAAAGCAAAACATTACATCTTGGTCATCTTTGATGAACGGTTCAATATCCAATATCAAACACTTGAGAAATCACAATGCTATTGTTTGACATTAAAAATACAAAAAATATTAACCCATACGTAGCTTGATGACTAAATTGGTACTTATCAAACTATAGTGACAAGTATGGAACATCCAGATAAGCATCCGTGAAGTTAATGACATTAACCATATACTAAGTTTTATGTAAAAGTCTCACTATGATGTAGTGTTTTATAGTCCAACAAACTAATCATAATCTATCTCAATTACATCCAAGAATGTTATCTGAAGCCTGCCACTATGGAGTTGTTTGGGATGATGTGATGGAAGTAATCAAGTAAATAAATGTACGGGTAGCAATCAGATAATCAACACTATCTTACTTCTTCTAAACAAATAACANAAAAAAAAAACTAATAATAAACTTACATCTGCCAACATATGATCTGCCTCATCAAAGACAAGAATCTTCAACTCAGATGTACCCAGCTTCTTTGCTGTAATCCATTTGTTAATGGTACCAGGTGTGCCGATAATCACTTGTGCTGTCACAGGTGCTCTTTTGGCTATTGGTATATAATTAGCTTTATCAGCAGGAAGACCCAATTCTGATGTTATCCCAGTAAACTTTCCCATCTTTAGTAGCACTTCCATATTCTGTATCATCATTAAGATATTATTAAATCACAAGGTATTCACATAAGCATTGTATAAAGTATAAACAATCACAAACAAATAGACAGTCCTGCTGCAACTACAAATGTTAAAAGGTAGGAATGTGTTGTAAAATGCAAACATCAAGAAAATTTGTATAATCATTCAATCATTTTGCTTCGGATAACTAAATGTTCCAGCATATCTTCCAACATGTTTAAGTACGCATATGTCCCACAAAACATTAAGACGTAACCTAACAGACTTGCATCCTCATTAGAAAACAAAATAAAGTCTTATTATATGAAATTTTAATAAATGGTTAATATCATAAAATCTTGGTGTTTAGCATTAGTCATCATTGATTCATATCAGTTTAGTCATTAAACAAAGCAAAACATTCCATCTTGGTCATCTTTGATGAACGGTTCAATATCCAATATCAAACACTTGAGAAATCACAATGCTATTGTTTGACATTAAAAATACAAAAAATATTAACCCATACGTAGCTTGATGACTAAATTGGTACTTATCAAACTATAGTGACAAGTATGGAACATCCAGATAAGCATCCGTGAAGTTAATGACATTAACCATATACTAAGTTTTATGTAAAAGTCTCACTATGATGTAGTGTTTTATAGTCCAACAAACTAATCATAATCCATCTCAATTACATCCAAGAATGTTATCTGAAGCCAGCCAGTGCAGCCACTATGGAGTTGTTTGGGATGATGTGTTGGAAGTAATCAAGTAAATAAATGTACGGGTAGCAATCAGATAATCAACACTATCTTACTTCTTCTAAACAAATAACAATACTAAACTGATAATCATGTAACAAAACTTCAAAGTTTGAGTTATACCTGAATAGCCAACTCTCTTGTCGGACAAATACAAAGAGCTTGAGGAGCAGCCAGCTTCGGATCAACACGACTCAGCATTCCAAGCACAAAACAAGTAGTTTTCCCAGAGCCGTTATGGGCCTGGGCGATCAAGTTCTTGTAAGGAGGAGTTAGTATCATGGGAAGACTGATGGACTGAATCTTGCTAGGCCGTTCGAATTTCATTTCGACGTATAGACCTTTAAGCAACTCTTGAGATAAATGAAGTTCCTCAAATCTAACCGCAGACGTATATGGTGTTTCTCCTGATGTAACCTGAAATCAAATTAAACGAGATAATTATTTTACGTATCCAAATTAACGGGTCTTTGTTTAAGCTTAAATCTTATATATTATAAGAGACTTATGGCTTTAACACATAAGCTCTTGGCTACTATTTATATCATTATGATTATAAGCTGATAACCTAAGGTGCTTAGATTAACTTATGCTTGTAAAATAATCATAGAGTTGAATAATAACTCCAAGCCTTCTCAAATAAGCCACACACTAGAAGCTAATGAAATCCCCCTAATAAGCTCATACTTACCCAAATAGTAATACAGGCTTATTTTTGCTACTTGCGCTATTAAGCAACCTAAATAAGCTAAAACAAACACCTTCTTTTGTTAAATAACTTCATAAAACTAATAACCATTAACCATATGAATGAGTAGGTGCAGTATATCTTTGTGTGTGATTTAAGCGTTATTTCATGTAGCCAGATTTAATTAACAAACTCTAGCTTAATAGAGCAATAACTTAGGGGGTGTTTGTTTCGGCTTATATAGCCGGCTTATGGCTTATTTGGTTTTGGGCTTATGTTTCATAAGCTCATTTTTTGTGGCTTATTTTGCAACTTTTTGGCTTATATAAGATTATTATGACATAATAAATATATATAAGCCGGAAAGTTTCAAAATACGCCAAAAAAAAGTGAGCTTATGAAACATAAGCCGAAAACTAAATAGTAATCTATAAGCCGAAACAAACACCCCCTTAATCAGAAACAAATGATAACCTAAAGGTTGATTTACAAAGCCTAACATACACTAAAAGTTAGTCTAATTAAACTTATAGTCAACGGGGCAAACTTTTGAATATTACACTACAAATCTTATTGCTAGCGGCAGGTATCTACAACCCTGTTCGTGTAAATGTTAGCTTGCGACTTTTAAGCTCAGAATCATCTTAACCTAAAAATATTTAGTATTTACCAAACACTATAACTAAACAGAATAACCATATTTAAACTTAATATCAATTCAACCTGAAACTAATTCACAAACATAATTACTAACTAACAAAATAAACTTACAAGCCCTAGCTTAATAATTAATTAATTAAATAAATAAACTTACAGCTTCAATATTAGAATCTTCTGGATCATCAAGGAAACCACTATCCTTCTTCTTAGACTCATCAATCGCAAGTGAATTCAAATCAATCTTTTCTTCATTCACAGTCATTGAAGAACTTGACGGAGTTGGTAGTTCCGGTTCATCGTCGGGTTCATCGGCCCATCGTCCGGTCACTGTGGTTTTGGGGATCTCGCTGGCGGAGTTGGTGGTGATCGTGGTGGTGGATTCGGTGGTGTCGGCCATGGTTTTCTGGAGTTTGTGTGTGATGTGTGAAGTGGATGTGATTTGTGAAAACGGGGGTTTTTATAGGTTTTAACTTGCTTTGAGTTTAAGCAGTTAATTTGGGTAAAAATTATCTGGTCCTTTCGGTTTGTTTAGAATTGCGTAGAGATTAAGCACCGTTTTTAACTGATTAATTGTTTTTATAAAACTTATTTACCAATGTGCGGTTTTTAATTTTGTTTTTCTTTTCACATTTAATTTAACATTTTTTTTTTGGGTAAATTACATCGTTCGTCCCTGATGTTTACCCCGTTCTTCCGTTTGGTCCCCCGTTTCGATTTTTTTGCGAACGGGGTCTTTGAAGTTCCTGAACGATGCGCAAATGGTCCCTGGAGCCTCGTTATGGCTAACCAGTGTTATCTTTCCTCGTTAGTTGACTAGTCAACTGGTTTTTTCGTCTTTTCATATTTTACTTTTGGCGCAATGCTTGGTCCCTTTTCCCACCTAAAGTCTTGGGAACTATCAACCTCTCTAGCCTATTTTACCTCTCGATTGTATAACAAAGAACACACACAAACACAGATATCTCTTTCAAAGACAACTTCAAACAATGGCAGCAAATGGAAACTTTCAAAATGATGCAGAAGAGTACGAGAGAGCCTTAAACAACTATTTGTTGTTTGACGCAGTGTTTGATGCTTTCGGGGATGAACCCATTGCAGAATATGGGTCGTATAAGCAAGTTGATACGTGGATGAGGACAAGGATTCTGCAATGGTTGCGGGCACAAGACTTTTACTGGGATGAGATTTGGGGACTAAATGAGGTGGATGAGGAGGAAGAAGATGAAGAGGAGGAGGAGGACCAAGAGGATTCGGGGGATGATCAAAGTGAGGTGGTGCAGCAAAACGTGGTGGAGCAGCAGCAAAATGTGGTGGATCAGCAACAAAATGTGGTAGAGCATCAAAACGAGGAGGAGCAGCAAGTGGGTAATGGTATCGGGTTGCAAGATGTTTGTGCTTTGGGAAGAAGGATTAGTGATCTTGAAATTATCTTTCAACAACTCAAAGAAAGGAAGGAAAGGAAGGAAAGCAGGGAAGAGAGCTCGGTTCGAACCAGTTGGTGTGAAATGGAGTGAAGTAGTTTATGATGATGGCGTTTGTATGTTTTTAGTATGTGTTGACTAATTTTATTATAATGTCTTTTGTACCTTTGTTGTTATGCATAAAATCACTTATTTTCTATGTGTTGACTAATTTTATTTTCTACAAAAAGGACCATGAAAGAATATACCCATAATTGCAATCTGAGTGTGGAATTGCAGTCTTCAATTGCATTTCCAAACAAAGTTGTTTGAATGTGTAATTGCAGTCTGCAATTGCATTTCCAAACAACCCATAAAACTTCTAACTAAAGATGCTTGTTAATACAAATATCGCCTAAAAACGTTATTTATATTTTACGATCTTTGCTAAGTTTTGTTAACGACAAAGTGTAAACTTTAGTTTTTTAGTAAAACATGATTATAGTTTAGGTCTTGCATAACTAGACTTTATTTGCTACATTTACATTTCATATTAGATATAACACTTTCATATTTCTTAATAAAGAAAGTGTTACATCACATCATGTGCATTTATGGAAAGATTGTGTGTTTGACTTTCCATAAAACCTCTTACACATTTTGGAAGGATTCCAAGTTTATTCAATGTGTGTTTGACTAGAAATAACTTGATGTGACATTGCTAGATATGGAAAGATTTCTTGTAAGCTTTGACTGTCAGACCTGGCGGAACCCTGGGGGTATACGGGCGGAACCTATTCTTTGGTTCCGCCGTATCCGGCAGGCTGCTGGTTTGTTTGGGTATAAATACCAAACCACTTGCAAGAAATCATCCATCACTTCTCATTACATTTTACACATACATCATTCATCTAACTCATTAACATTTTCATTTTGTGTGAAGCTCTCTTATAGAAAAGAAGTTCACAGTTCATATCCAAGTTACAAGTATTCAACACAACGTTGCAAGACTTGTTAGCTTAGCATTGTATAGACTTTGTGTAGTTTATACTTCATTTGATTATGTATATTTAGTTGTGATCGGTTAGTATTTTAGGCCTTAAAATACATAGTGTGACGGGAGTGGTTGTACCCTTGTAAAAGAACTCGACATCTAGCTTTGTGTCGGTAATCTTGTGTAAGCGACGTGTAAGGTTTTCTTCGCCGGTGAAAGGAGCTTGTTGACTAGTGAAAGAAACTCTCGAGTTGGATACTCTGGGCGTGGAGTAGGGCAAGGAAAAAGAGTCCTTGTAGCCGAACCACGATAAACACTTGTGTTGTGGTTTGATCGTTTCTTTCTTTATCCTTGCATATTACATATTGTTTTTAGTTTAGATCTTTGATTACACGGAAAGTTCAAAAGATAATTAAGCAAAAACCGGTAAACTATTCAACCCCCCTTCTAGTTTTCCACAATGCTCATGGCTTTAATTAACTTTTATAAGTCAACTAACAAACAACACTCGAATTACAAACTGTTATATTACTAGAGTTATAATGCTTACTACTTGCAACAAACATAAGTCAAATGATCTAAAATGAAAGATAACACAACACAAAAAACATAGAAAACCTGCATATTTAATATTAGTAGTTTATTTAAAAGTTCAACTGTAGGGATGCAATTATGAATCCTTTTGTATGGATGTATATTTTGGATGGATAGGGTAAGAGTGTATAAAAAAACTCGAAAAAAATGATANATCCCGTCTTTTATTTTTGTTTAAGTAAAGATAGTGTCAAGAAAAATACAAAAAGAGTTAGTAGTTAGCGAGTCGAGTCAAGTCTTGGCTTAGCAACGCCATCTTGTACATGTGATTGACTTAGATAATTGACTTGCCACCAGTAAAATTCTCTATATACAACAAACCGTGTTTTCCATACCCTTACATCTAACGTCACAACCCTTTAAAAGCCCGCTTTGATAGTTTATCTTAGGCGCTTACGCCAAAGTGGTGGAGGTTTGATCTGTTCTCAAGCCTATAGTAATATATGTGCTATGACAGGTAGAGAGTGTTTATTTTTTCCGTCCCATTCATGTTATATGTCTTATACACCCGAGAGATGTGAGAATCCAAACACTTTATGTGAGGTGCTAGTATATAATTTTCGGGCTTATGTGACTATGGTGGAACGAATAAGTGTTGTAATTACTTTTATACTAATGATAAATGACCTCTAACTTGTAGATTGATTAGATAAAAGCACATTTGCTTGAGGACAAGCAAATCCCATATGTAGAAATATTTGATAAGGATTTATTTGATACCTTTTTAAGGGGTCATTTAAGACTAAAAGTCGTATGTAATTGATCAAATATTGTCTTAAATCATTTTTTTTTTATTTTAGGTACTTGGGACGTAAATTGTAGAAACTGGCGTGTTTTTGACTTAAAACAACAAGAAAACAAAGAAAAACGACCAAGTCAAGAATCTGTCAAAATGGAGACCTGACAGCGTCACACCACATAACCTGATGCCGTCACTTGTTCTTGAAGACCCAGAAACGTGACAGCTCAGAAGTTTTTACACGTGACGGCCTCAAGCCAGAGCTAACGGCGTCATGACGACGATTACTCAGACGAAACCCTAATTGGAGGCAAGCTGGCAGCGTCACAATTTGAAATTGATGTTGTCACAAGTGTAACATCTTGAAGTAATAATTTGGAGGAAAAAACCCTAGAAAAATTTCAAAGCTTTTGTAATTTTTTCTAGCTCTTTTCACCTATGTGTAATTGAAGATAAGTCATTCGTTTAATCATTCAGTATGTCTATGTGTTGTTTGATTACTTGTTTTTCTTTTCTTCGTTATGACATGCTAGGCTAGATTTACTTGTGTTTGCTTAGATATAATGAAACCTAGTTATTGATCATTGATTTTTCGTCTCTTGTTTAATTGATTGCTTAGCGTTAGGAGTAGGAAAAATGGCTATTTTCTTATATGTGTTAGTTTGAACGTCTTACTAAATGCAACCATATAGTGCACTATTGACTTTTCATGTTGTATTTATTGCATGAATTGCGACTTGTAGATCCTGTAAAACTTAATAGATTTTAAGGTTTTTAGGGGAGACTTATATGTTCATAGAGTTGGGGACTTCGACACCTCCCCACGACTGATATTAAGGAATACAACGCTTGAATTAAAACAAGGACGTGAGAATTCGACAAATCAGTAGGAGATAACTAGGGAGTAAAGAAATCTAAGTAAACATGTTTCCCTATTATAAGAGTTACCACTTTACTTTTCTTGTTATTTAGTTTATTTTTATATATAATTAGTTTTGGTTTAGTTAATTAGTAGCTAAACCGCACACTCTTCAAACCCCGAGATTTTAAATTGCTTTTTATAAAATATAAAATACAAAAAGACTCATCCCTCACCTTTAGACCTATCTCGACATACACTTCGACCTTCACATACAATATTCTCCTAGAGAACGATCAATCCTCGTGTCTTGCCTATACTAGACTATAACGGTTAGGTACACTACTTAGGAGGATTGTAAAACTTCTTGTGAGGTCTTACAACCGCCGCATCATCCTTCCACGAGAAGCTTTATTATTTTCCTAAATTTTGTTATTTTCCTTAAGTTTTAACATTTCCTTTATTAGTTTAAATTTTCACTTTTTACTTGTTTGTTTTCCTTTATAGATAGTTAAGATAAGATAGAATCCGAAAGATACGAACCTGCAAATATTATGTATTTTCTGATGATGATGATGATGGCGCGTTAGAGTTTGTGACTGATTTTGAGTAGCAAGGCTGGAATGACAGAGATATGTTACAAATGGTGATGATTGGGCCAGGCTTTTATGAGAAATTTTAAGAAATAGTGGGTTACAATTGTTAAATGTATAGACTGAAATATAGGAGCCTTCCATGAGAAGCTTTATTATTTTCTTTAATTTTGTTATTTTCCTTAAGTTTCAACATTTCTTTTATTAGTTTAAGTTTTCACTTTTCATTTTTTTGTTTTTCCTTTATAGATAGTTAAAATATGCTTTTTCGTATAATCAATCATGACAAATTTTCATGATTAGGTAAGAATTTAATATTTTGTTCAAAAAAAAAAGGTAAGAATTTAATATTGACTATAAAAATTACTTAATATATCTTTTTTTTTCTCAAGAAACTCACAATAACATTGTTTTTGTTGATTATATTGTCCTTGAGATCTGAGTTATTCTTTTAATATCGCAACATTTTATTTGTTAGATGAACACTGATGTAGGGATGTGTCGTCTAGCATTACTAACTTCTAAACTCTCGTAAGATAATGAGTCGTTTGTTTCAAGAGGCATCTTTCAACCGGCTAAATAAATAAATAAATAACTCAAGACCAACCATGTCTAGTGGTTATTGCGCAGTTATATGCATTGTTACACTCGATAGTAGCTTAAAAGTTTTGCTTTTTTAGCCCTAAAGACTACTTTAATAGTTAAAAACATGCAACAAGGGGTTGTACATTTAGTTAGTATCAGTGGCGGATCTAGAACTTAGAAATAGGGTATGCACTACAGAAAAAAATATTTCTCCATTCGGTTTTTAGTTCGGGTTTTCGGTTTAAGTTTTTTATTTAAAGTTTTGATGCACGTACCTAGTAACAAAGCAAAGTAAATTAACTAATAATCAAAATATTATATTTCCATAATAGAACTTTACGCGTACTCCTTACGAGTACTCATAGTTTGGAAGCGGTTTACAATGTCGTCATTGCTAACCATTGAGAATATTTCCTTCTCAATGAAAGTAACTAGGCTATCATTCAACATTTGATTACCTATACTATTTCTTAACTTGTTTTTCACAAAAGTCATGCCCGAAAAAACTCTTTCAACGCTAGCCGTAGCCACGAGAAGAATTAACACCAACTTGATAAGTAAGTAGACAAGATCAAATGACTCGTGCTTCTTTAATTCCACAAGCTTTATCGAGAGCTCCCCAATATTCTTCAATCCTATAAGTCTTTCATCTTTCCTCACATCATGAATGTAGGTGTCAAGTTGACTATTAAGAGCAAGCAACTCGACACTTGAAAATTCTTTAGGATAAAACTCAGCAAGTTTAAGCAACTTCTGCTTATCGAAAGAACAAAAGGCATCAACAGGACTCAAACTAGCTGTACAAATTAGTAAGCGTGCTAATCTCATCATATCGAGTATTAAGTTCTTGAAGCTGTAAATCAATAATCATATAAAATACTTCAACTCGAAAATGATGATCATTTGTTGTTTTTAGCTGGCCATGTCTTTTTCTTCCTAAAGGAACAAACAAACCACCCATATCATGAACTTCAATTTCATTTTTTTCACAAAAAGAGATGACTGAACTTATGAGAGTTTCATATCCATCATTNCTAATCTCATCATATCGAGTATTAAGTTCTAGAAGCTGTAAATCAATAATCATATAAAATACTTCAACTCGAAAATGATGATCATTTGTTGTTTTTAGCTGGCCACGTCTTTTTCTTCCTAAAGGAACATACAAACCACCCATATCATGAACTTCAATTTCATTTTTTTCACAAAAAGAGATGACTGAACTTATGAGAGTTTCATATCCATCATTTCTCATCAATTGCAATCGTTCCTTGGTCGACTTCACAAATGACATGGCATTAACGATATCCTGGTCTTGTTTTTGCAAAGCAACATTCAACTCATTTGCCACCCCAAACATTGTTTTCATTAAGTGTGCCATGAAAACAAAGTCAAAAGACTCAACTGCAAAACTAACACCTTCAGTCTTTAATTTGTCATGATCAGTACTTGATGGCATATCTCTGATCTTATCAAGAACATCACGTATTGCGGGATATAAAGAAATTACATTCAAAATAAGTTTAATGAGACCCCAACGAGTATCACCCGGCCTCCCTAAGCCAAGTTCTTGATTCTTACCTTTCCCCTTTTTATGTTCTTTGAGATTAAAGGCTTCTGCAACTTTTTGAGCTTGAATTTCTCTTAACATATCAACTCTCTTACATGAAACTCCAACCATGTTTAACAAATATGTAAGCGCCTCAAAAAGCCAACCACAATCCATACTTTTTGTAGAAACAGCAACAAGTGTTAACTGAAGTTGATGAGCAAAACAATGGATGTAGTATGCCGACTGGTTTTCATTCAATATCAAAGTTTTAAGACCATTAATACCGCCCTTCATATTGCTAGCCCCGTCATAACCTTGACCACGAATCCTAGATGGGCCCAATGAATGCTCCGCAAGCATAGAATAAATTCCATCTCTTAAAGTTAAAGCGGTAGTATCCATGACATGTAAAATACCAAGAAATCTCTCCACTACAGCTCCCTTTTTATCAACATATCTCAAGAACAAAGACATTTGCTCTTTATAAGATACATCAAATGATTCATCTGCAAATATTGCAAAAAAGTCTTCACCAAGGTCTTTAGTGATAATCTTAGTTGTTTCTTTTGCACAATAGTTTTTGAGATCTCTTTGGATGAAAGGAGAGGTCAACTTGTGGTTTTTAGGAGCCCTTCCCAATACAACTTTATTTATATCTTCATTATGTTTAGCTAACCATGCTAATAGTTCAAAAAAATTTCCCCTGTTAATTGAAATTAAACCTTTTTTTTTTACCTCGAGTTGACAAACCTTGATGTAAAAGTCATCTTATGCAATGAAAGGAAGCAAGCAAACGAGTTAGATACTTTTTTCTAGACTTTGCAGATTGCTGGTCAAAAAGTTTTGAATTGATGTCTTTGGTTTCATTAAAGACTCATATTTTTCTCTAGCTTGATTATGCACACTATTTACCTTTCCAACATGCTTTGTAAAGCCAATTGGTCTATTCCAACCTTTGAATCCATTTCTCACAAAAGCATCACCACCCATTCATTTGAAATCTTTATCGTTGAACAAGTAACAAACAAAGCAAAAAGCACAGTCTTTGCTGACACTATATTCAAGCCAACTATACTTTTGATACCACTCGTACCTAAAACGGCGCATCTTACCTCCAAAGTTTGTTTGAGGAAAGTCATGTGCAGGCCGGCACAACCCTCTTGATATGTATTCTCTCCTTACTTCGTCTTGTATATTAGGATGGTAATCAAGTATACTTGTTCTTAATCCCGGGTCATTGATGAGCGTGGGATTGCGACCACGCAACAGGTTTTACCTCTCAAGGGATCTTGAGAAGCTTGCAATCCCACCAGGCAGTGTACCTGGTCGGTGTAGTATAGTGTAGTGGTAAGTACGGGGGATTGATCGTTCTCTCACAGGGAATAGTGTTCGTTTAGATAGAAAAACTACTCTAAAAGTTAAAGGTGAAGGAAGATTTTTTGTATTCTTTTTATTATGGAAAAGTAATAATCCTCGGTGTTTTGCGGAGTGCGCGAATATTGCTAGTAGACTTAACCCAAAAACTACAATTGCCAATAAAAATAAATAAACTTAAACGTATGTGGTTTGTGAAAACTTATATGGAGACAAATGTGTTTACCTTAGACTTTTTATCCCAACTATCTTTACCGGTTAATGGTGTCATTATTACTTGCGTGGACTGACGGTGTCATTTCTTACAAATCATGTGGGTGGCATACATACTTCCCAATGTCTATGAGCGTCTTATCTCTCTACAACTACTGCGTCACAACATATTCATAGTGATGTAAACAGGTGGCCAATGCGTTAATACTACCTTAATAAACCTAGTATGCCTTAGTTACAGTTTCTTGAAGAGTTCAAGCATGTTTACCATATGACTAGTTGCCAGTTTATTTAGCCTAACATCTGATGAACTCTTATCCCAACAAAGTAATAAACCACACAATCACAATAATTAATGTTAGGGTTTCATTAGATCCTAAGCCAAACACAAGAAAAATCTAGCTTAGCTGTTAATGAAAGACAAGCATAAAGATATAAATAACCAACACACTAGACAATTGATTCAATTTAAGTGAGGATTATCTTTAATTGACCATGAATGATTTCAAGGGAAAAAACCCTTGAAAATACAGCCAAATTCGTCTTTAGGGTTTTTCCCAAACTTGTACCAAAAGTTCCACACTAATGAATGAAAAATAGAAAAATATATATAGATTTTACATTCTGACGGCGTCACTCTTTATTTTGCTCTGGGCCGTCACTCTTTAAGTTAACACCTGACGACCTACTTTCTCTAACACCTGACGCCGTCAGGTGTAAACATCTTGTTTTTTTTCATAGGGCGTCTATTGTAATCTGATTTCACTCCTTTGTCAACGTTGGCTGACGGCGTCACCTTGTGACTCTGACGCCGTCAGGTAGGAAATCCAGCTTCTTTTGAGACTTTGTCGTTTTCTTCACTTTTATGCTCCAAAAACGTCCAAATATGTATGTTTTCCAGATTTCTTCTCAAAAGTACCTAAAATGACAAAAGGAACGATTTAGGGCAATATTTGATCACATTTACTAGAATTAGGGCTTAAATGACCCCATAAAACGGGTACACTTTTCGTCTCATCAGTCATGTAGAAGAGATTTGACATTAAATTGGCATTCTTTTTCTTTAGATCGTAAATCAGTTGCCTTAGATGGTAAATGAGTTGAGGAACCATCAACATTTTTTTTTTTTTTTTTTTTACAAACCAGTCCAGTGTTCCTCTTCTTTTTGCACTCATTGTAAATTTGTCTTGAAATCTAAATAAAACATAACATGAAGACATGAAATAACTTATAAAATGTCAAACTGATAGTATTTAATTCTAGATGCCAAAAGTCTAAAATCCTAATATGTAAATGGAACGAGTAAACCATGGCAAAGAATCGTAGATAATTACATAAATATAACATAAAAAGTTAAAAACAAGATAGGCATAAGTTAAAAACAGGATAAGCACATATTCACATAAACCTTATTTATACATACACAGTCACAAATTTTATAAAATTAATTAAATCATCATCATTCATCAAACCTTAACTAGCAACCAAACCATTATCTTATTTTTATAAAGTTCACTTATCTAATCATTTTGATTATTTAATAGATTATCTCAAATTGAATGGACTATGTCTCTGTGTTGGAAGAAAAGAACCCCCATGGTGGTTGCCTGCCAAGTGCCAACGAAAAGAAAGAAACAAGAATCCAACTTTGGAGATTGAGATAAAAGTAAAAGCGCCCAACCAAGAAACTCAAACCCTGATGTGGTGAAGATATTTTGGAGCGAAGATTGAAAATTGGGAAAAATTGAGATGGTCTCGAGTAGTTTATTTGCTATGTGATTAAAATAGTTAATTTAGTACTCTGTAAGATTTACATGTATTATTAGTGGGCTTTATTTATGTTAAACATGGCTTTGAATTTTGTATATACAACTGGACGTATGGACTTTTCTTTTGGTATGCACTCACTTTTTAAAGGGTGTGCACTTTTGATATTTGTCCTTATAAAAATATATTTTTACTATATTTCACACTAGGAAAATTTTGTATAGGGTGGGCAAGTGCATACCCAATGACAGCACAAGTCCGCCCCTGGTTAGTATCGATAAGTTAAATGCAAAGGGGTGAGCGGTTATTTCGAAAGATATAAACAATTTATGCATATCTAAGGTTTTGGTCTAGTGGCATACTGGCATGTGAGTTGCTCACTCATTTAAAGATTGTAAATTCAAACCTTGCTGAAAACATTTGTAAAATTTATTAAACGAGCATTGCAGAACCCGTGCTACGCACGGACTGAGAATCGTTAATCGTGTATTCTTTCTGTATATTGGCGAGTGTATACTTAAGTATTGTTTAGTATGTTGTATGAAATGTTTTAACTTTGTTGTATAAAATTTTAAAAATGTTTGATGTTGTTTTTGTTTTGTGGTATTGTATTTTATATATGGGCTTTTAGTTATTAAGTTGTGATGGCTTTGTTTCTTTTGGCCTATTACTTAATTGAATGATAAAAAAAAATGCTTTTGTTTCTTTTGGTCTATTACATTGCCCTACGATACTTGTCTATTAGACGGTTTTTGCTTGGTAATATGAAGCACACGGCGTCTATCTAATTGGTCATAGTTTAATATGCGTTTAATTTTGCCTCTCAATAAACACACTTGCACTTCGCAAGTAATTGATCAATAAATTGAAAGTAGCTTAATCGCAAAGATGATTGCTATTCTTCTTTCATACTTTATTTCATGGTTATGATTCATTGTATTAGAAGTTTCTCTTAGTTGTTAAAATCACTTTAAAAGCACCCTCCAAATACCCTCCAAATCAGTATAAACACAAATGACATTGACCTTTAATGATTCCAAAAACAAATAACAAAACTATTTTTTTTGTTCGACTTTTTAATTTTCTTGAAAAAGTGATTGAGTATAAAAAATTATTGCCTAACAATGACATGGCGTATATGCTTATAACGTGGAAGTTTATTATATGACGAATATTCATTCATACTTTTTTATGTAATAGAGTTTGAATTTTATATTTTAGCATGATCATGATGATAAAAAGGTTAAAAAATATAACTTTCACATCATGAGATTACAAAATTAAAGCTCAGGTTAATTAATCCTCCAACAATTCAGTATATACATATATGGATATCAAAGAGTCAAAAAGATTAAACGCAAACAAAATATTAACATTCAAATCCATCCAACTATTGAGTGTCGCAATGGAATCATCAATAAAATTTATGATAATGAGACTGATTAGATGATGATTCAGCTTCATATATTGTAGACAACCGAAACCTAAAGGACCGAACAGCCAACCGAGTTTGCCTCGATGAATATCTTTGCATTCCATTGGTTGAGCATGATTTCGACACTCCTAAGCTCGAAGACGATTGTTGTTAGCATCTTTCTTGTGAGGAAAGCTTTACATGAACATAATTGTTTCTCGGTAGTGATCGGTCTCTTGTTTAATCTTTTCTTCTTTCTCCAAGTGGACTTTAAGTTTCTCTTTGTCATATTTTTGTTGTTGCAACTCGAGTTGAGTTAGTTGTTTTGCTTTCTTCCTCTTCTTTTTATTTAAATTCTTTTTTTTCCTTCATCCATTCCCTGACATTTGAAAAATCGATAATACATATAACAATAGAACTTAACTTTATCCCCCACGAATACTTTTTTTAAGAAAACGAAATGAATGAATTTAAGTTTGCCACCCCCTCCTCATGCATGAGGGGTCAAATAAAATCAAATACATTTTATGTGTATAAATATATTTTGTAAAAGGGAAAAAAAAGACATACGGTTGTTGGTGAAGATATCATCTCTTATACCATCTTCTTGCCCAAACCTATCATGCAAAAACAACACATATAAGATTACTAACAATCAATCATTAACAATACAATCACAAACAAATACCCATATGTCAGCATGTTTGCCAACGTTATTAATCATTTTGGAGCTGCTCATTACACACGGCAACAACCAAAACTAAACTTNTATTTAATTCTAGATGCCAAAAGTCTAAAATCCTAATATGTAAATGGAACGAGTAAACCATGGCAAAGAATCGTAGATAATTACATAAATATAACATAAAAAGTTAAAAACAAGATAGGCATAAGTTAAAAACAGGATAAGCACATATTCACATAAACCTTATTTATACATACACAGTCACAAATTTTATAAAATTAATTAAATCATCATCATTCATCAAACCTTAACTAGCAACCAAACCATTATCTTATTTCATAAAGTTCACTTATCTAATCATTTTGATTATTTAATAGATTATCTCAAATTGAATGGACTATGTCTCTGTGTTGGAAGAAAAGAACCCCCATGGTGGTTGCCTGCCAAGTGCCAACGAAAAGAAAGAAACAAGAATCCAACTTTGGAGATTGAGATAAAAGTAAAAGCGCCCAACCAAGAAACTCAAACCCTGATGTGGTGAAGATATTTTGGAGCGAAGATTGAAAATTGGGGAAAATTGAGATGGTCTCGAGTAGTTTATTTGCTATGTGATTAAAATAGTTAATTTAGTACTCTGTAAGATTTACATGTATTATTAGTGGGCTTTATTTATGTTAAACATGGCTTTGAATTTTGTATATACAACTGGACGTATGGACTTTTCTTTTGGTATGCACTCACTTTTTAAAGGGTATGCACTTTTGATATTTGTCCTTGTAAAAAGATATTTTTACTATATTTCACACTAGGAAAATTTTGTATAGGGTGGGCAAGTGCATACCCAATGACAGCACAAGTCCGCCCCTGGTTAGTATCGATAAGTTAAATGCAAAGGGGTGAGCGGTTATTTCGAAAGATATAAACAATTTATGCATATCTAAGGTTTTGGTCTAGTGGCATACTGGCATGTGAGTTGCTCACTCATTTAAAGATTGTAAATTCAAACCTTGCTGAAAACCATTTGTAAAATTTATTAAATATAGTCATAAAGGCCTACATATATTTAAGGCATTAAAAAAAGAAAATACTTGAGGGGTCAAGTAAAAGACGACTAAAGTCTTTTTAGTCCACGCTTTCCACTTTTATTTCCCCCCTCCCCAACCCAAAACACCCAAACCGTCTACAACAAAATTCCGTACATAAAACACATTTTAAAAAATTTACTGTAAATCAAAATGCCCTCAAAAAGCGGCGGCGTGCTACTGATCATCTTACTGGCGGCGGCGGTGGCGGCGGTTTGTGACGGAGGAGCGACGGTTCTAAGTTTGACAAGGGCTTTTCCGGTGAATAAAACGGTGAAGGTGGAAATATTGAAGGCACGTGACCGTGTCAGACACGCACGTGTCTTGCAAGGTGGTCGTGGTGTTGTTGACTTTGATGTTTTTGGTACCTCGGATCCTTACTACGGCGGGTAACATGTTTTTTTCATGTTCTTTTTAAGGATTTATTTATATTTATATTTATTTATTTATTTATATATTTTTATATAAACTATTTAGTTTTTATGTTTTGCATAGAGAAATGAAGTTACATTTTTTTATAGGCTTTGTTTTGGAGTTGTTATGATTTTTTTTTTTTTTTTTTTTTTTTTTTTTTTTTTTTTTTTTTTTTTTTTTTTTTTTTTTTTTTTTTTTTTTTTTTTTTTTTTTATTTTTTTTTTTTTTTTTTTTTTTTTTTTTTTTTTTTTTTTTTTTTTTTATACATGTGAAGTATTGTGTTATGATAGTGGTGATTTTGGATTTTTGTGTTTTTATGTTGGAGATAATGAGTTGTTAGTGTTTTTGTAGAGTTAGGGGGTGTTTGTTTAACCTTATTTGTGGGCTTACGAGCTTAATGGTTTCGGCTTATTTTTCATAAGCTCATATTTTCCGGCTTATGTTGAGACATATGTGCTTGTATAAGTTTATTATATCATAATAATCTTATAGAAAGTCTCAAAATAAGCCGACAAATTTAAGCTTATAACAAATAAGCTAAATCATATGAGCTCGTAAGCCCACAAATAAGCTTAAACAAACACCCCCTTAAACATAATTATGTTGTCAAATAATTAGTCTTGGATAAATAGGTCACATATAGACATAGTGCAAACAGGTAATGGAGAAGGATCCCTGTTCAGGTTACATATACGGAAAATTCGAGCATTTTTTTGGCTCTGATGTACGCTGCCTAACCGGTATTCCCGTGGCTGTTTCCGGACTTTTCCCTGGTCATCCCAAGATGTTCACCCAGTGAGTTTTGAATGATGGTCTCTTCTAAGATTTTGGGACATCTTACCACTAGGCCACCTTGGAGATCGTTCGATAAGTAGGTCACATATAGAGTGATAGACGTAGTTCAACAGAACATTAATGGGTCGATGTAAAGCGTAAACCCTTAAATGATCAGAATTTTATCAAATATTTATGGGTTGTTTGGCATTTCTTATTTAAACTGCCTACGTGTTTACTGTTTTGTTGGGATTGCTTATGACTGCATATGTGATATTTTGTGTTTGAAATAAGCTAAATTAAATAAGCTCTTTAGAATTGGTTATTCAAAACTGCTTATTTCAGCAAGCACTAAGCAGTCCCAAACACTCCTAAACAACTTATCATCTGCTTATCACAGTTTAAAAGATTATAAAATATCCTGACACTATCTCCTACAACCTGTTTTGTTACACCTGATAATAACATTTAGATTATTCCATATCAAAAATCACTTTCGAAGCACAATGCCAAACACCCTCAATGGAAATTTGTTCTTTGTTATAGGTTACATGAGTGTGATGTGTTTCTTATGCCCATCAAGTTTGACTTCCAAAATTTGACATTTTTATAGGCAAATTTCATGGCTTGCATTAAATAGTATAATTTCTATAAAACCTGTCTACAGAGTGTAGTTGATTATTGGATTATTGTGTTTATAAGTCGCGGATAATATGCTATTATCATTTAGGTATAGTGAAACAAATAGTATTTATTCATTGGGTTAAGGGGGCCTTTTGAGTTTATTTGTATCTGGAAAAGCCGATAAGCTCACTTGACAATCCCACAAGCTTTTAAAAGTGAGGTTATTCTCTTTCCATATAGAAATAAGCCCATAAATTTAGAAAATAAGCTAAACCGAACACTTTCTAAATTGGTCAGTTTTGGATAAAAAGTTTAAGGGTAGGTGCAAGAAGTATTTAATTTTCTGCTCATATTATCAGAATTCAAAGAATACTAATCAGGAGTTTGCGATTGCTTATGAAAATGATTTTTGATACTGTAGATAAGCTCTTTTGGAGGGTTTTGGGATTAGTTATATTTTGATTTCTTATTTGACTGATTTTTATAGTGAATTCAGTGTTTGAATAAGTTGTTTAAAGTTGCTAATTGTAATTGTAATAAGTAATAAGCAAGAATCCAAACACCCCCTCAAACAAAATATTATGTATTTTGTGAATATAACAACTTCAAAGATCACAGAAATATCCAAATACTATCGGTTATGACCTGTTATGTTACAAGTGATTGTCTTAATGTGATATTTTGCATCACAATACCGCTTTTAAAGTGCAATGCTAAACACCCTGTGATGAAATTTTGTGGTTCGTTGTTCTACACTGCATTCGTATGGTGTGTTTGTTATGGACATCAAGTTTGATTTCCAAAATTCAACTTTTTCATAGTAAATTTTATGGTATTCCAAAAAATACCATATTTTCTGTAAAACATGTTATATAGAGCGTTCCCGTCTATTGACAATATTTGAGGTCATCATATCTTCATTAGACTCGCATACATTTGAGTCAAAAGACTCGCCCTCCCCTGGTAACCTGAACAGGGAAAAGTATATCCTTTTATATCTTCATAACATCTGACTTATCTTCTATCGTGTTCTGTGCACATTTTAAGCTCGACAATTTTGTAACATCTGATTTTATTGTAGGTTATACTATACAAAAGTGAAATTAGGCTCTCCACCAAGAGAATTCAATGTGCAAATCGATACAGGAAGTGACGTCTTGTGGGTTACTTGTAGTTCTTGCATTGATTGTCCTAATTTGAGTAGTTTTGGGGTATATTTCCAGTTCCAGCTCTTTTAATTATTGTTGCAATTGATAAGATGATTATATTGCTTGCTAATAAAGCTCGCTTTTTTTCTTTGTTATAGATTCCGCTTAATATGTTTGATGCTGCAAGTTCTTCAACTGCTTCTTTGGTGTCATGTTCAGATTCCATATGTTCATCTAACATTAGACTTGCTGATGCGTCATGTTCTGATGAAGACGATCAATGTCATTACGAGTTTCATTATGCAGACAATAGTGGGACATCTGGTCATTATGTTACCGATTTGCTATATTTTGACACGGTTGTGGATCCTACCGTGATTACCAATTCTTCCGCTTCTATTACTTTTGGGTGAGTTTTTCTTATCAATTAACTTGCACACCAACACAAGCGATAAAATTTGAGTAGGCCCATGTTACTGATCTGTTAATGTTTGGATTAAAATATCATCCTTTCTGATGTGTTTCCTAAAGCGATGATTGAGATTGGTGATATTTCAACTAATTATCTGCTTAAAGAATAAGCAGGTTTAATCTGCTTACTGTTAATGCTTATTTACTATAATAATAAGCAAATAAACAGTTTTAACCTAAGACTCGCACTGCGTAAAAAATAAGCAGATAAGCGCTTAAATAGGCAATCCTGAACACCCTATCTTTTTCTGATTTCCTTTCCTTTTATTCACCAGAATGGGACAAACACTATAAGATCTATCTCACTTCTGACGACGCATATTAAACACACTTTTTGCACACGGTACTACAACTGGTTATCTGATTTCGATAATTTAGTATTACATACTCACTTTCAGAATGCACATCCACATATGATACTTATCAACGAATAAGAAAAGGGTTTCTTCCGTTAAAACCTCACCAATCAGATTTACAAATTTCTTTGTGTATGTATGATTGTACATAAACTCCTATATGACAATATGATTAATTTCCCAGAAGATTGTGGTTTTAATGACAGGTGTAGTACCTATCAGTATGGTAGCTTGACAAGTTCAGATAAAGCAATGGATGGAATATTTGGATTTGGGCGACGCGAGTTATCTGTAATATCACAACTTTCGGCTCAAGGGATTACTCCAAAAGTATTCTCTCATTGCTTACGAGGAGATGGCAATGGTGGTGGAAAACTTGTTCTTGGTGAGATTACGGCTCCAAACATGGTCTATAGTCCCCTTGTTCCATCACAGTACGTATCATTTTGAGTATGCAAATCTTCCACTCTCTCAATCATGATCTTTCTGTGTGGACATTATCTAGAAATAATTGTCACAAATCTTACCCTCATTAAACCAAGTTTTTAAACTGATCATCTGATTATTACAACTTGCTATTGCAGATCTTTTTTTTTAAACAGCAGCAATAATTAGCCGTTACTATTCTGATAAACAAATTAGTTTTATTTAGGGGTCAAATAAGCAGTTCTTACCAAGTACACATTTATTATTAAACCGTAAAATAAAGTTACTTTCACCCAATCTCTAACCTAATTCAAGAGGCTTTTGCCTCATATCACAAGAAAATTTCCTTTTTGTTCACAAGGATGTACATTCTGGTGATTATATATATATATTAGTTAAGTAAAATGATTATGTGGAACACTCAAACAACAGAAGCACCTCTAGACACCATTTCCCACAACCCGTTCTATTACGGCTAGTTATATGATTAGTAATTACAGTATTACATAATCATGTTAAAACACACCCTTTTCAGATTGTGTGCTTAGAATGACTTGATATCCATCGAAATGCATAAAGCTAGATTGTAATGACGCTCTTTTTTACACATTTTCAGTCTTCCTTGGTTAGCAGTACCAAGGTGTAGTGTTAATGTGTTTCTCCCCAATGGTTTAACGGTTGAAGTCCATTGTGGACATAGGTGTAGTTCAGGGCGTGTGCGAGTTTGCCTTTCTTAAAAGATAAATAATGATCACTGATTATAAAACAACAGAACAGGAGAGAGTAGGTGTATTTTTTTTTTTGGTCCTGAATACTGAAACTCTTTACAGTTGTATATGCTAAGAGGTGTCGTGTGAAGTCTAAATGCATAATCATTCAGCCTCTTTGAAAAGTAAATCAATGTAAATGTTTTGATACAATTAATCTTTCATGATTTTCAATTTTCAGGCTTCATTACAATCTGGATTTGCAGAGTATTTCCGTTGGTGAGCAGTTGTTGCCTATTGACGTATCAGTTTTTGCAACAATTGATACTGGAACAACATTGACATATCTCATTGCGCCAGCTTATGATTCGTTTGTTGATGCTGTTAGTTTTGTTCATTGTTTTTTATATTATTACTGTAATTACGTTTGACAAGCAAACCATTTAGGTAACTTCTTGTGACGTATAAGATTCTTGATTGCAGATAACCGCTGCCGTTTCACAGTTAGTAGTTACATTCAGTTCAAAGGATACCCAATGTTATTTAGTGAAGTCAAGGTACTTCCCAAAATTCCATTTTTTTTTTTTTTTTTTTTTTTAAAAACATATGACTGATCATTATGTTTTTTCGTTGAACAGCATAAATTTGATATTTCCCAAAGTATCCTTGAACTTCGCAGGCGGCGCATCAATGGATCTTAAACCAGAAAATTACCTTGTGCTGGGTGATCCTGTTGTGAGTTTATATTTTTGCCTTTATATTTACTTTCTTTCCATAATTTCTCAATCGGCATGATTAATGTTCCCAGAATAAATGTAACCCTTTTCTTGACGTTTCAATCCTAGATTATGTCTTTGTTCGTTAGTGGTCGTGACAGAATGCTTTTTGCATTTATTTTAGCTCATTAGATTTTGAGTATGTTAGATATCTAACAGATACGTCACATGTTAATAATTGAGCAAAATTTCTTCAGGATGGTGGTATTCCATGGTGCATTGGCTTTCAAAAATCAAACAATGCAGTAACAGTTCTTGGAGGTGAGTAATAATAGCGTTAGTTTTATAGTAATATGTAACAATATAAACTAATAAAAGTCTCTTTGACATGCAACGTTTGACATGTGTGTTTTCAGTGATGTCATATGACCTTTTGATATGATTGTTAACTGCAGATCTTGTACTCAAAGATAAGATATTTGTTTATGATTTATCAAGGAAACAAATTGGATGGACTGATTACGACTGTAAGCATGATACATTCACTCACTTGTTTACGTACATCTGACATGCTCTGGTTTTTACTTTGTACATCATTAACTTTTCGATATTCGTTATTCAGGTTCGGCTGATGTAAATGTGTCCATCAAGTCCAACAAGAACGAATATCTCAATACAGGACGCTTAAGTGCTAGCATATCGTCATGGTTTATGAGTTATAAACTTCTTTTAGTGTATATAGTATTTTGGTCTTTATTAGGGTAACACAGCTGAGCAGATTTTTGTTTTTTTGCGGCGATTCAGCTCATAGGTTTTTGTTTGGCTGAGCGCGTGCGTGTCAAGCGCCCTTTTTATCTTTTCGGGGCAATTTTTGGACTAAATTTGACGCTTTCTAGGGTTACATTTAATTTAGTGTTTTTCTTTTTTGTTTCTTGATTTGGACGATTATGTTTGTCGAGGGGTTAACTATATCTATTACGTAATTCTCGTATAAATGTATGATTTCGATTAAATTCTCCCTACTGTTTCATTGTCATGTATTTAGATGTAATTTTAGACATGAGTTCAAATCTCCCATCATAGACCAAGGCAAAAACAACCATGTTAGATAACTTGTTTTTTTTGTCATTGTTGTTGGACTTATCTATGATGTGTAATTTTACATGGTAAGATGATCTAATTCTTGTGAAATTGAAGAGAGCATGAAACCTTCACATGGTAGAGGCCCCAAACGACCCAAATAATAGAGTAAAAAAATTTAAGATGCAACCTTTTTTTATTTTATTTTATTTATTATTATTATTATTATTATTATTATTATTATTATTATTATTATTATTTTGGGGTTCAAAATTTTAAGATACATATTAGCAAACTAGCCAATACCTGCACGTTACGGTGGCGAGTATTCTGTAGGTAAATATATTTTTTATAATATAATATTAAAATATAACAACCAAATAAGTATTATTATACAAACATGTAGCGCTAGGAGCAAAACAACATGATGATTGATAATTTTATTAACAGTGATTGCATACTTTATAACATCGAAAACATTATGCAATTATAGTAAGAGAATTCAAATATAAGATATTGCCTCCTTCTCAAAATATAAGTCCATTTTGACTTTTTAAGTCTTTTTTTCTTCGACTTTGACCTTAAATACTTTTATTATATTATATATACTTGATGCAAAATATATAAATGAATTGAGTTTTAAATGCATTTTCATTAATATAATTTTCATCACGTATTATATAATATAAATAAAAATAGGTCAAAATTGAAGAAAAAAGACTTCAAAAAATCAAAATAGATTTATATTTTAAGNATAATTTCGATTAAATTCTCCCTACTGTTTCATTGTCATGTATTTAGATGTAATTTTAGACATGAGTTCAAATCTCCCATCATAGACCAAGGCAAAAACAACCATGTTAGATAACTTGTTTTTTTTTTGTCATTGTTGTTGACTTATCTATGATGTGTAATTTTACATGGAAAGATGATCTAATTCTTGTGAAATTGAAGAGAGCATGAAACCTTCACATGGTAGAGGCCCCAAACGACCCAAATAATAGAGTAAAAAAATTTAAGATGCAACCTTTTTTTATTTTATTATTATTATTATTTTGGGGTTCAAATTTTTAAGATACATATTAGCAAACTAGCCAATACCTGCACGTTACGGTGACGAGTATTCTGTAGGTAAATATATTTTTTATAATATAATATTAAAATATAACAACCAAATAAGTATTATTATACAAACATGTAGCGCTAGGAGCAAAACAACATGATGATTGATAATTTATTAACAGTGATTGCATACTTTATAACATCGAAAACATTATGCAATTATAGTAAGAGAATTCAAATATAAGATATTGCCTCATTCTCAAAATATAAGTCCATTTTGACTTTTTAAGTCTTTTTTTTTCGACTTTGACCTTAAATACTTTTATTATATTATATATACTTGATGCAAAATATATAAATGAATTGGGTTTTAAATGCATTTTCATTAATATAATTTTCATAACGTATTATATAATATAAATAAAAATAGGTCAAAATTGAAGAAAAAAGACTTCAAAAAATCAAAATAGATTTATATTTTAGGACAGAAAGAGTATCATTTATCATAAACAATTACAAATTATTACAAAAATTATAAATATCATTTATCAATGAAGTGCATTAAAATATGTTTGTATACTAAAAACATGAATTAAAATGGTGTAGTTATGCTTTTAGAAGTTTCTTTTGTTAAATCACATTTTATTTTATTTTCTTTTTATTTTTTTAAATATGCATATTAAATGTTGTAACTAATGCTACTATCATGTAATTAAAACAATTTTACAACAAGTAAGTGTGTTTGTCGAAAATTTTAAAAACTTTCTTATTTAGCACGTCTTAAATGATTTATAATATAGTAAAACATTGCTTATATAGTTTCGAACCTAAAGACACCGCGTCGAAATGTTTATATCTTGATATTTACAAAATTAGTGTCATAATATATGCCATATATGCTGAGGAACACTCAAGTCATGTCTGATTTGCAGGGCCGTCCCATTGATTTGGGGGGCCTGATGCGAAATCATAAATGAGGCCTTTATAATCCAAGTCTTTCACTCTTTTTGTATATGGCTCAAAGTTTGTCTTCTATTTTTTATATGTGCTCCTGTTCAACTTTGATAATATCTAACAAATACACTAAAAATTCAAACGTTTATACATAAAACTATAAATATTAATAGATGTATACTAAATTGGGAGCCCCTTACGAAGGGGGGCCTGGTGCGGTTGCACCACTTGCACATGCTAATCGCCACCAATGCTGATTTGGTTTTGTAAGTGAACATTGACCTATTTTTAAGCTTAATATATATATATATATATATATATATATATATATATATATATATATATATATATATATATATATATATATGGGATAGCTTGGCTACAATTATTGTAGCCAATTAGCTACAATCATTCATTAAAAATACACAAGCAATGAGTCAGAGACCCACAGAAAAGAATCAGGGACCCACATAAAGAATAAAATACTCATTTTTATAGCACCAAATTGTAGCTAAATTAACTACAACAAATTGTAGTTAATATATAAGAAAAAAAGAAAAAAAGAAAAGTCAAAGTCATTTCTGATTCACCAAATTAGCTTAAATTAGAAAGTAGCTAGTAGTTGTAAATTCCATTAAATTGAAAGAATTCAATAAACTTTTAAAACTCATTGACATCCTAGGAAAGTAGGAATTCAGTAATGTAAAACAAAGAAAACTTTTATTACACATTTATTATATCTTTATCTTTTATATCAAATTACATTAAATGTATCATATTACATCATTTTATGACCATACATTATGTATATTATATCACATTACTAATATTATGGTAATCCATATTTGCTAGAAACATAAATACACAAATAAATACAATAATTCCATTTAATATTTCAAAAATAAATAGCAAAAAACATAGTAAAAGTCTTAGCCACGCGCCCATTAGTCTCGAATGTGAAAGGAAAACAATATTACGTAAATATCCAGTTCCATGCAAATACCATATTACATTACATTAAATAAAATAAAACATTTATTCCAAACCTTAAGCTTATAAATACCCCCTACAAAAACGCTTTTTGTTAAGGAATTGTTTTTCTTCTCACTATAAGAAATCCCCAATTTCAATTCCAACCTCAAAACGCCACTTGTGTTTTCACCTCTCTAAAAACATTGTTATTAGAAAAATTAAAAAAAAAAAAAAATTCTCATAATGGCTGCACCTACAATGATAACACCATCGTCTTCGTTGTATGTGGGTGACTTGCATCCTTATGTTGATGAATTCCTACTAAACAGAGCGTTTTCTGAGTACTCAAGCCTCTCATCTGTTCGTGTTTGTCGTGATTCGTCTAGCCAACGATCTTTGGGCTATGGATACGTCAACTTTTTGTCTCACCAAGATGGTATATACATATCTAAAACCTAATCATGCTTTTAGTTTTTATTATTTGATTGTTGTTATATTAGTTGTGTAATTAGTTTGTTACCATGAAGATCTTTGCCTTTTTTAAGTCAATTTAGAATTTGTTTTGATTTGATTTTTTATTGTTTAGATGTTAATTTTAGGAGTATATGACTGATTTTTTTAGGGTTTCGGTACATAACAGCTAATAATTTGTATTATATAAGTTGATGATACTTTATCTACCTGCAAATTAAAACAGTTTCTGTAATTAATTTTGGAGTTAATAAAGTGAGTAGCTTTTCGATTTCTTGTTGATTAATGATTATGTATGTATTTGCATGTTGTATAGCAAAAACATATGTTCATTAGTTCTGAAGTTAACAAAGTGGCCAGGTAGTTTTTCAATTAATTGCATGATTGTTTGATTTGATTAATGATTAAAATGGAAAAAGTCTGACATGATTGCATAAGTATATATAGCTGAGTCTTTTGTTGCAATACCTAGCTAAATGGGGTGCAATTATACGCATTTTATATTGAGAATCGTATTTATGCTCTTTTAAGTCACTAATTTATACATGGATGTAAGCTATGTGATATTGCTTAATACTTGGTGTTGTTAGTCACACAGAGATCTAATATTAGAGATAGGAGTTTTGTTATGTTCTGCGTGTCATTTGTAGCTTGGTTTCTAGGGTATGTGTACATGTTTGGTCGTTTTTTTGGGTGGTTGCTTTATCTAATGTATGAGTGCTTTGTTTAGTCGTTATTCCTATGGGTGATTTGTTTAATTGTGAGGATTTTGTAGTAGTGTTTCACTGTTTCGTGGGTGTGTTGTATTTCAAGTTTCTTGCTAACACTTTCAATAAGTCATCTTTGTTTTTCAAAAGTATTGAAGAGAAACAAATAGTATGAGCGTCTTTTAGGTCCTATATACATGTTTTTTTTACTATGACTGCATGGAAGTACATTATGTTGGGGGTGTGTCGAGAATTGCAACTACATAAATGTGTATAAACTTCATTGAATACATCTTTTTGCCATTATATCCTTTACATTAGTTTATTATAACTGCCTTTTTTCCTGTTAACCTGAGCAGCTATTAATGCCATCGAAACTAAAAACAACACCGTGTTGAATGGGAAAATGATAAGGGTAACCTGGTCTCGTCGTGACCCATTGTTGAGAAGAAGTGGCATTGGAAACTTGTTTGTCAAGGTATCTATGGACGGTCTTATTAGCATATGGCTATTAACTAGAGTATATGAAGTGTTGCATGTTTTGAATTTAATTAATTTGTATCTGGGCTTGATTGCAGAATTTGAACGAGTCAATTGACAATGTCCAACTTCAAGAACTTTTCAAAAGTTTCGGTAATATTATGTCTTGTAAAGTGGTTACTTTTGATGATGGTGTGAGCAGAGGGTTTGGCTTTGTCCAGTTTGATTCAGAAGATTGTGCAAATGCTGCTATTGAGAATCTTAATGGCAAAAACGTTGGAGGCAAGCAAATGTATGTAATAAATCAACATTTTATATTGATTTTGAAAATGTTTGCTTCATTAGACGTACAATTTACGTTGATATTTTTATTATCATCTTTTTTACAGATACGTTGGAAAGTTCATGAAAAAGAGTGTGCGTGTAGGTTCTGTTCCAGATGCTAAGTACACAAATTTGTACATTAAGAATCTTGAGTTAGACATAACACAAGATGTTCTGGAGCAAACTTTTGCTAAATTTGGAAAAATTCTTAGCCTAGTTATAGCAAGAGATGACGATGGTGTTTCAAAGGGCTTTGGTTTTGTGAACTTTGAAAACCCGAATGATGCAAGGAAGGCAGTTGAAGAAATGAATGGATATGAACTTGGTAAGTATTATATCTATGAATATAATATGCTTAATAAGCTAGGTCAATTCTCATCAACTGAGTTTCTTTTGTGTTTTTTTTAATGCAGGTTCTAAGGTTTTATACGTTGCTAGGGCTCAGAAGAAATCTGAGAGAGAACAAACTTTGCGCCGTCAGTTTGAGGAGAGGAGGAAAGACCAAATAAGGAAATACCAGGTGCATTTTAAATGATACATTTTGCGTATTCCCTTCATCCTCGACGAATTGCCTCATTATAATTTTGATTGTTATTTTGTTTTATATTGTAGGAATCAAATATCTATGTCAAGAACGTAGATGATGATGTCACCGAGGATCAACTCCGTGACCACTTTAGGCATTTTGGCACAATCACATCTGCGAAATTGATGTGCGATGATAAAGGTCGCAGTAAGGGATTTGGATTTGTCTGCTTCTCTACCCCAGAGGCAGCAAGGCATGCTGTGGATACCTTAAATGGTGAGTTATTTAATTTATACTAAATACTAATTATATACTTTTATATTTTGGAAAAGCCAAATATACTATGTAACTTATATACTTAATCATCTGCAACAAACTCTTAATTATGTTATTGGTGTTTTATGGTATGAACTTAACAAATTAGGGTCATGGGTACTTTCCATGACATTTTTGGAATGCTCATGCTCATTGTTATCATTGATGTGTTTACTACTTTTTTTTACTAATGTTTTACAGGATACATGTTCCATAAGAAACCTTTGTATGTAGCAATTGCTCAAACGAAAGAAGAGAGACAAGCATACTTACAGAGTCAATATGCAAATCGTATGCCTGGACTTCTAGGTACTGGAGCTTATCATCCCTTGTACTACTCAACGCCTGCTAGTATATTTCCACAAGCTCATATACAACCAGGGATGATGTATCCACGTCCACCTATGGGCATGAGACCAAGATGGAGGGGTAATGGATTTGCACCTCCAACAAGGCCTGCTTTTCAATCATCTCCATCACCTTTTGTAAGTTATCTAACTCTCTTGGAGTTCATTGATTCAGTTGGGTTGAATATTTGGGTAAAACCTAATGCAATAGTTGGGTTGAATACAGTTGTTAATCTACTGGCTTAGTTGAAAAGTACCTTTTCCCTCCTCTTTAATGATTTTGCGTGAGTAGCTTACCGCAAAGTATAAAAACTTATTAATTAATATACGCAATCTTTCCATATTATGAAGTGTATTACTTCTATCTATGAGCTACGTCCTTTTTTTATTAGTCCTTTAATTTCAAGTATTCGTATATTTTTTGAACCCATGATGGGCCGTAATTGCAATTTTGAGCTTTTTGTCCGTAACGGTAATTCTGAGCTTTTTGGATCATTAAATTAAGAATATGGCATCAATCAAAACAGTGTGCTTTAGGCTCTAACATTAATTAAATTAATTTATTTAATCAACTCTAGTAAATCATCACTAATAGCCTAAACTGATTTCAGCGTTTCAAGATTTTTTCACATTGTGTCACAACTGTGTTCATGTTTCTTTGAGTCTTTCTGCATCACTCTGGGGACACTTGGTTTTGCTTTAGAATATACATATTTGTTTTTTATATAAATGTTCACTACGTTAGTACGTGATCATTAAAAGGTACATTTAATGTTGTTATCCCTAAAAATGGCCCTTTCTATTAAGATTTTGAATAATCTCACCTGAAATCTTATTTGAAAAATCTACTCTTAAATATTGTTTGAATTGGTTCTCAAAGTTGCTTACATTTTGGTAAGGAATTTCCATTAATATATTACCACTCATATTGCAGCGGTCAGGACAGTTCAGGTTTGCTCCAAATGGACGTGCCCATGATGTTAACAATGGAGGTCCAAACTCTAGTGGATCAGTGGGCGTGGGGTCAGAGATGTTGACTGAGAATCTATCTGATGCGTCACCGGAGATTCAAAAACATATTTTAGGGGAACGCCTCTTTCCTCTTGTCAAACAACTACAGGTATCGTTAGATTCTTCAAACATATATATGTGGTGGCAAAATGAGAGGAAAGGAAGTTTAAGTAATGGGTCAATACTCAAATTTGGTATCTGTAGTGCGGGTCAAAACAGGTTATGTAAGGATGGGGTGACCCACAAATGCTCTTTAAATATTCATATCTCTAAATTTAAATAATAGTATCTAGTTTCTTAAATTTAGTGATTTTAGAGGCTACATATACATCTGAATATCGGATCTTCTTTTTTAATAATTGACCTGTTACCTTTTTAGTTAGATGTTTTAGCTTCTACCATATTACTCGCTAGAGATATAACATTACCTAAATCTACTCATTTGTGGGTAAAAAGGGTCATAACACATCGTGCAAGTCTGACCCTGTGTTTTATTCATTTTTCTGAATTTGTTTTAACAATAATGATAAAATAATTTTTTTACATGAATAAAATGGTTTACATGGTTATATACTTATTTACACATTTGAATATTGGATGTTGTAAAACATTATGACATATTGTTTTTGTCTGTTTAAAAATTTTCAGCCCGAGCTCGCTTCAAAGATCACTGGAATGCTATTGGAGATAGACAACGCAGAACTACTTGTGCTTCTAGAATCACCGGACAGTCTGGCTGCTAAAGTTAGGGAAGCTGTGCAGGCACTCAATCTTTCTCAGACCAATGAAACAACCAACCAAGAGGCTATTCATTCCAGTGTCATATCAGCTGAGGGGGCAGTCAACTGAGAGAAAGGAGATGTAGAGAGGAAGAGCCAGTTTTGACACCTGACCGATCTTTCAGATCATGTTAGAGGTCACTGGCTAGAATTCACATTTGGCAAGTTTTTGGTGTTACCCTTTTAGTTAAACTTATCTTATCAGCTTCTCATGAGACTCTTTTTTTTGGCTTTAGACTTGTAATGCTATAAAATAGGTACCAAACTAATGTAGTTATAGCATCTAGTTGTGATGTGTGGTTTGACTTTTCGGTTTAGTTATGTGGTTGAGCTTTTAGTGACGTTAGTCACCAATATATGAGAAGTTATGTTTTGGTTTTAGATTTATATATATATTTTTGAATGGTGATTTGATTAAAAAGCATAATCACAAAGTAGAGGAAAGATAAAGGTCTAATCATACCAACAAAGTTGCTGAAGAATGGAATATGAAATTGAAATATGGTGGATTAGTTGGGAGTGTTGCTCAGAGGAAATAAAAGGGGTGTTTGGTTCAGTCTGTTTATAAGTGGGCTATGAATCTTGAAGAATGCAGATGGCTGATACATTGGATCTGAAAATCTTCATTGGTTTTTTCTGTCATGATAGATTGTGAGGTTGAAGCTGCAGTCTTGACTGAAAGTTACAGCCAAGCTTAGTAGTAGTAGGGTCCAAAAGGTAGTTTCCTGCAGGTTTGATCCAAGAAAATGGTCTAAAAAATGAATGGCGTTATGCACTGTTTGATTGGATCAGAGGTTTTATTTAAGGGAGTTTCTTATTCCTTCAAATTGGCATGCATAGCAGACATTGAGGTTCAAGATAAGTCTGCATCTTATGGTTTTAACCATAAGGAAGAAGGAAGGGACTGAGTAGCCTTTGGAGTCCAACGTTACCAATGGCGAATAACTTTCTCTTCCCTGCACCCGAATCGGTGGAATAAGCGAGTCGGCCGGGATAACCGGCACGATAGGAATTTATTGACGAATCATTGAGGTTCAAGATAAGTCTGCATCTTATGGTTTTAACCATTTCTCTGACTTTTTGATTATTTTTCAAAGGTCTGAGTATTAAACTCACTTCAAATGAAGGCCTTGTAACTTGGTCTCTGTTAGTACTGTATATACCATTTGGATTTTTCAGTTGGCCTTTGTTAGGTACTGTGAATCTAAATGACTATCTCAGTTTTGAGTTATTAGAGTTCAATAAAGTAGGTTCCCATTTGAGAAGGGAAAGTGAGTTTGGTGAGCAATGCATGTAGCTTGGAATAGTGAGGAGTGAAAGATGAACCTACTTGGTCCAAGCTATACATTGCTATAGGAGGATTGGATGGTACTCAATCAAGGTGCATGTTCCTAATTACTGATGCCACTTAGATTTTCTAAGATGGAAATCTATATCTACTAAAAGATTAAGTCCCCTTATAAATGTGGAGGCTTCATGTGCAAGCACCTTGATTTAATGTTCATGCTTAAGGGTAAGTACATAGGAGCTCGAATTAGTGATTCGAGTAATTGAATGTGTGTATTAGGAGCCTTTATTATAGTGTAATGATGCAAATGAAGATGAAGTGTTTGGTGTTCATTACAGAATACAAATAAAGTAGTTACTTACCTTTGTATTCAAGGTTCAGATCTGGGCACTCATGTGAGACTTGAAGCAAAAAGATTTGCTCTGCATACCCTTTAGTTAACTAAAGGTATGTTGTTTTTCAATAAGTATAAATGGCAAAATGGGTAGGTTGTGCAGGTATTAACAAGTTAAAGGAATGGGTTAGAATGTGTTTTGTTCAATTTCAGGGGGTGTTTGGATTAAGCTTACTTGTCTCACTTTTTTGTTCTTAAGCTCACAAGCTGAAAATAATGGATTATTAGGTTTACTAGGGGCTATATGGACTGATTATTAAAACTCTTATAACTGAAACTACAATGGGTTGTTTGGGATTGATATTTAAGAAGTATGTATGGGTGTATACATGAGTACATGACTATAAATGGTATTTGTTACTGAGATTTTGTCAAGATATATTCTGGTGACTTATTTTGTTGATAAACGACTCATAATTATGGTATCCATTCTTGGCATTTGCTTGAGTCAATAGACTCAGGTTCAAGTCCCATCCTTGGCATTTGCTTCATATAGGTACCCACCTCCGCAAAACCTATGGGCACATTGGAGAGACTTTGTGGAATAAGACCTCAGGGGTCCGAGTCTTGGCTCGTGCTCACTCCAGTTGGTGCCCCACTAGGCCAGGAGAGTTGCCGGAGCTATTCCTTGTGGGGTGGACAATGGCTGGTGCCAAAAGGCACCCGTGGTCAGGGTGTTCCCGCCAATCTACACCTTTTTTTGTGGAATTATGGTATCCATTCTAACTTCAATCTCAGTAAGAGAAATGGTTTAACTTTATCAATGACTAAGTTCTTATGCTTGCCACTTGCCACTTGATGGATTGTTTTTTTAATGTGGATTTGGCGAACAAGAGTCGAGCTCAACCAAGACAAATGATTGCCGACTCTGAAGAAAAGTTAGCAACTATATGTTCAGCTATGTGTGAAGGACCCATTTATATCTGACAGGTAATAAATAATTCTAAAGAGCTATGCTACTTTTGTTCACCACTATCAATTTTTACTAGCAGTTGCACTGATTATATTTTTTAGTATGTTATGAACTTATATTGTATTAATTCATTATACTTATTGACCCGTTAAGATAATACATAACCACATCAACTCATTTTAAAATAAATGGGTTGTAATATTTGATGTATCCTTTCCAGTTCTCCTTGGTCCTAACCTCTTCGCGCTTTTTGCAATTTCAGGTTGTTTAACTCGGTTGACGCTAAAAAAGATGCGGGCCACAGTTAGGATGACATTAGTTGATGGCTACAAGCATCAGCTTGAATAGTGAAGTTATGTGACTTTGCAATGTTATAGTCTTGGTGAAATGCAATCTCAATATCGTATTGTTCAAAACCCGGCTCAGATTTTAGAAAACCATTTTTGTCAACAAATTTCCTGATTTCAACAGTTTGGTGCATAGATTCATGCCCCTCAAGACTATAACAGGTTTGGAAGTAGAGCCAATGAGTCATTTTGGTATGTCTTTATACTGTTACTAGCTAACTACATGCTCAATTCTAGTGTTTTAATATTTCAAACTTTTATACAAACTAACCATGGGAAAGTTTCCTAACCATGTCAAAAATATATCTAAATCCATTTGTTATACTTCTATCGTACATGTATTTACTGTATACGTACCAATATCCTATCATTCCTTTATATACGTATCATTATTATAAACTCAACAAAATGATTACATTTACGTAACATTAACAAATTCCTTTCAACAATCAACAAAGATCTCCTCCGGCAGCCTTAGTTATAGTTGTTGTATATTCGACAATTTACACAATCATTATGCATAACATTAACTCTGTTATTAGCCCCACGTGAAAATATGAACATTCATGCCGCAAATTACGAGAACAGCATTTAGATCAAATCGATGTGCGTAGCACATGTCTGAATGCCTCGTGTAGGTAATTAGTATAGCCCTTGATTGGAGAGGATATGGGTGCTATAACATTCATAATGATGCCATTCCATCTTTCCCTTTGATTATTGTGGATGTTGGTTGAATGATCTCAGGTAAAAGATGGTTTGGAAATGTAGTTATATATGGACTTATGGTATTTTGGTGCGTTATGGGTGATGTTGAATGGATGTGTTGCTGTGCAGATGACGTGATGCTGTGCAATGAATTTTCTTGTTCTGTTAGAGATAGATATTGTCTGAGATATTGCTTAGTTAGATCCGATATCTGATAAGCAGTAGTATGTCTGATGTATCCTGTTTTGGGCATGTCCAAACAGTGAGCGCTTATTTGCTTTGTAATCATGTTTGATATTAATATAAAATTCACCCTTTGCACACGAAAAAAAAAAAAAAAAAAAAAAGGAGGATAGAGTATTACAAAGATTGGTAAACCCCACTCTTGATTGAGATCCTCTCATGTTCAATATGAACATGAGAAGTAATGTTAAGATTTATGTGACTGAAAAAAAAAATAAATAAAATATATATTGTGGGACATTTATTTATTAAAAAACTAATTTTTTCTTCACAATATAACTAACATGACCTCTAATATTCAAATAGAACATGAGAGGATCTCAATCCACACACTTTATCCAATTATGGGAACATTTCTTATATCTATTAGAAATCCAAATCCCATTATAGGAACATTTCTCGGACTACTAGAAGCAGGGACGGAGCCAGGATTTGACCTT
>LBNU01018067.1:90817-126012 GCA_014162995.1 Artemisia annua | reverse complement strand
TTTTTTTTTTTTTTTTTTTTTTTTTTTTTTTTTTTTTTTTTTTTTTTTTTTTTTTTTTTTTTTTTTTTTTTTTTTTTTTTTTTTTTTTTTTTTTTTTTGTGTCTGTCTTTCTAAAACAAGAATTCATCTTCTTTAATCACATCTCCGGTGACAATGTCCGGCCATTTTCTCTTTTACGGTAAACTGAAAAAGAATAACCAAATTATTTATATAGCTACATCACTACAGTTAATGGGCTATTGGGGGAGGCTGAGCACCCTCCAGTCCCCCACTGGCTCCGTCTCTGATTAGAAGTGTAAGAGTAAAGGTTGATGTCATTGAGGATTAAGGGTTGTTTGGTATAAGGGTTTCGGAATTAAGAAATGTGTTTGGTAAGTGGATATGGAATCAAAAAGTATGTTTGAAACCCATAGCCTTTTCATGGGTGGAGGGGGTGGTTTGAATAATATTTCTATTTGGATCATATTTTTATGTATTAAATCTATTATTTTCATAATTTTTCTATTACTAATCTAGGCCCACACTAATGTCATGGCCCACCCTCTTACCAAAATCATACCTATTGTGATTCCGAATTGCAAACAAAACACGCCCTAAATCCTTATTCGGGAACTTTGAAGCAAAGACCATATCATTTCTTGAGCGCCAAAGGAACCAAATGGTTGTCTGAATTAGCCTACCCGATTCAGTGTCAAATGAGTATGATCAATAAGGGATAATTTTTAATTGATTGTAGAGAAGTTAGTACGGGTGAGATTCCACCATCATAGGACATCCTACCAAGCATGTATTGCAATGCGGCAATGAATGAATAGATGCTCTTCCATCTCTAAATCATCATCGGAGATGCGAACAAACCGACTGAAGGTCAATACCTCGGTCAAGGTTGATTCTTGTTGGAAATCCTTCTTTGACGATCCTCTAAAAAGCTATATTGACTTTGATGGAACTAATTTTTATTTGTTCCATCTTAAATTATTTTGATCCAAAACGTTTGAAGTACTAGTAATGTGAGCTCTCAAACCTTTGGTTGTGGTTTCAATAAAGATAGACAAAATATCCAAAATCAAATGGATAAAACCCGACGATTCATTTTTTTTTATCAAAATAGAAAAAAATTACTTTACATTTTCATTTTTAGAATAAAATATCTTACAAACGATAAATAGTTAAACGACAAAAAATACACTATCGTGACGAGAATTTTTTTATCTTCAGTATATGGGTATTTCGATATACTTTTGACAAACGTTTTTTTTGGGTATTAAGTATTACACAAGATTAAATCACATGTGATTTATGATGTGAGTTTTAAATTTCAAATTACAAATAACGTGCAGTTTTCATATTACAAATTGTATGTGATTATTCAGGGCGCAGATTTTCACAGGAAAAAAAAATCATCGAACGTATATAGAAATGACTCTCTGATGAAAGATGATTTTATGTTCGACATGATCGTGTAATTAGTTTTGCTTAACGATCAACGTTCATTAAATATTTAGAGTGCGTTTAATTGAAAAGAAGCACTCTTGCTTTTCACAAAATGTGTTGTAGAACACAATGAAAACAGAGAAAACGTTCAAATTAAAATTTTCCCATCAAATTCTCTACAAAACAGAAAATATGCATTTCCTAGTTTAACAAAAGAAATTACAAAACACATTTTCTTTGTTTTCTTTGTTTCCCTTGCAGCACCCCTTCTTTTCTACAAAACATAAAATAATGTCACATGAACGCGTTTTTATGTTTTGTGAAAAGTGATCATCTTTCTTATTTTATTTATTTATTTATTTACTTTTTTACAAAACTGAAAATGAAAAATAAGGGGGCGCTTAGTTGAAAGGAAGAACCCTTGCTTTTAACAAAATATTTTGTATAAAACAAGAAAAATAAAATATACATTCAAATTAAAATTTTCTCATCAAATTCTCTACAAACAAAAAATATGCATTTCCTAATTTAACAAAGAAAACTACAAAACACATTTTTATTTTTATTTACTTATTTTTTTCTTTGTTTACATTGCAACACCCATTTTTTTTTCTATAAAACAGAAAATAATGTTATATGAACGCGTTTTTCATGTTTTGTGAATAATTGATCCCCTTCATTTTTTTTTACTGAAAACGAAAAGTTATGATTTTTTTTCTCCAACTAAACGCATGCTAATTAAAAAAAGAAAGATTTAAATGAGTTTTTCTTATCTTGATTGGAAAATAAGTGACAAGGATTATCTCATTTGATCTCGTTGATTTCTTTTGTGATCTTTTATTGAACCAAACTCTTTGCATGTTAGTTGTATCCCATTTTAGATTTCATGTCTGAGCATAATTAAGAAGGGAGAAAAACAAGCTTATTTGACACTCCCTTCGACCCATTAAGCCCACTTCAGAGTTCAGAGTTCAGACTTGCTCATGTTGTTCAGTTTTAAATTACATAGTTTGTTATAAAATTTAAAAAATTAGAACTTTCTGTGTCATTGCAACTTGACTCTAGTCTTTTAAAAGTGTTTATCAAACTTTATTGTATTTTTATTGAAATTCCTAAATGTAAAACACTGGTTAGACCTTTTTATGTGGTTTCAAATCAGTTCTAAGGGGCCGTTTGGTATCAAGGGAAACGTTTCGCCGTTTTTAGGTCCGGTTTATATTCTTTTGCAAACTTGTTGAATTCTACTTGTTATGTGATATCAATTTAACTAGTAACATGCATAAACAAACAAGTAAAGTAAAGAGTAAGGAAAGAACACAACCAAGGAGACGCGGCGATTTATAGTGGTACGGCACGAAGCTCACTCTTCGTCCTACTCCACTCCCTGAGTACCACACTCGGGAGTTATCAATCACTATATCAACACACTCATTCAGGCGGAGCAATCCGTACACATGCTTACACAAGGCTTAACGACACTAAGCATAATGTCGAGTTCTAATCGTAGCTAGAACCAATCTACTCCAAGGCCCACGTGGCCACACGAACAAGCACTCTTGTCCATCTTGAATCTTCACCTGATCCAAGTCTTCACATATTTGACACACTTGGTTCTTCACCCAAACCAAGCCTTCACACTTTGACACTCTTGGTTCTTCATCCGAACCAAGACTTCACACACTAGACATACTTGGTTCTTCACCCGAACCTAGACTACACACATGACTCGCTTGGATCATCAGCCGATCCAAGTCTTTACATAATATTTCGACAAGCTCCTAACCTACACACTAGGACATCATTCTCCTCACACCAATACATGAACTAATCTAGTTACAACACTTCTTGGATCTACATCACCATCCAAGTTCACACAAATATCCCCTCCTCGACTCACACACAAGTCGGATAACAATGACAATATTTACAGAACCTATCACTGTAACACTTGTTAGGTTTTTGTGTGGACACCTATAACATCTCGAGACTTCATTGATGTCGAGAGTTCTTCTCTTGCACTTGACGAAAGAGTAAATCACTTATAAACATATACCGATGTGTTATAGTGATCAAAGACTCAAGGGGAAAATAAAAACAGAAAGTTTTGTGTGTGAAAAACCTTGTTTTCTGAAGTGTAACAGTTCAGTATTTATAGGCGACAGGACTGGCCTGGCGGTCCCGTAAATAGGCGACGGTCCTTTATCACTAAGGGACTGCCGACCCCTTTAAGGGACCGTCCAGACAAAAACGCTCCCTTTTTGTCCTGACGTGGTGAAAACTTATCTGGTGTAGTTTTAGCTATTTTGGGGGGAAAAATAGCTGTTACACATTTGAATTTAAATATATGTTCTAAATAAAACATTTCTTTAAAAACACAAAAATACTTTTGTGAAAATGCTTTGTCAAACTTAAAAATGTAAGTTTATAAGAAAATAAAAACTTTTTTGATCACCAAACTAATGACGGTATAAAGTTTGTTCATACCTGAAGTGACATTGTAGGAGCTTCGTGGAAGTAACGAGTTTCCTCGGTTAAAAACTTATTAACCATAACTTTACGTAACATGTCTTTATATTTTGTGATTATCAAAACACAAGAAGATTGAATAATGCGAATAACGTTTTTGACATTATTTGTATTAACAATCTCCCTGATGTGTTTCGAAAGCTTTACATTTATTAAACTAGTTTCACCATTTCCTTATTACACAAAAACATGGGTAAAAGTATAACCCCCGTTTATAGCAAAGGTTTGAGGTAAGACCAGGTCGTCCCAAGAGAGGATGTTGTTTCTTATTGCTAGTTAAAGGTAACAAAATTAGATTCCAATGATTGTCACTTATCACTAAAACCGTTTTTGTTGGATTTAAGATTTTTGAAATGTTTTCCCAAATGATATTAAAAGTATGTTTGTTAAAGGCTAAACACATGAGATGAATGAGCATGAGTATCATAGAAAGTACTTGGACAAAGCATATGAGTAAAGCATGATTGATGATCATGTAAACTAGTATATCTACTCGATGTAAAAGAATCTCCTTTCGGCCTATGATCCTATATACATAAAGTGCATAAAGTGTGGTCCAAGTATGAAGTACCAAGTATGCATTTCCCCTAACCAAGTCGTTAGACATGAGGCTAGTCCTTAAACATGTTATGGTCGAGTTTATCATATGTTTTACTACCCAATTCTCACAAGCATAGCAATGTCTCGTTATAGACAGACGATTAATAATATAATCAACATAATTGCATCTTTCGACCTTTAAACAATTATGATGACCAATCAAGACATATGACAAGAGTCTAAACCATAACATATCAAATACATATAAGATAGATTCAATATTCATAATAGAAATCCACATTCAACTCATGGCAGAGTTGCCACTAACAAACATAAAAATACTTATATCACACAAATGTGATCTCACTGCGGTCTCATAATGATTTCAAATACAAGTTCTAGAATCACATAAATTATTGGCACACTCATAAACAAAGAAATAAAGCATAAAAGGTATATGCCGATATAGGCTCGAAATCCTCACATTTATAGTGGTAATGGTCATAAAATGTGCAAATAATGTCATTAATCCCGGTTCAGAATTCTTATGATTGTTTTGGATACGTTTTTTCATAAAATTCTTTGGTTATTTCCAATTTTACTTCGTTTTATATACCCCCGTAATCGGCGTACATTACTAGAATGTGCGTCGGTCTTTAGTTATAACCACGACGTTCTTTTACCAAAAGCGGCGCTTTTATTAAAATTTTGTCTTAACAATTTTAAAAATTTTCATATACTAACATAAATTTTTCTTTATTTTTCAACTTATCTTCCCCCCATACTTAAATTAAGCATTTTCCCTAATGCTTTGGAATTAAAAAAAAGTATAACGGGAAAAATAAAGGATGACGGTACTTCCCGGGTATGCTTTGTTATTCCTTCGAGAAATCTTCAAGTACTTGTCCATCTTTTGGACCATAATCTCATTCCCTGTATACATACATCATGCAACAAAAACAATATCCACAAAATTGTAATGTGCCATCTAACACTTTACGTTAGCATATACATATCATAGATAATAGTTATATTGTTTAAATTGTTTTAAGTGGCAAGTGTGGTGCCAACGTGGTGGTGTAGTGGTGCAAGTGTCAAATTGTTTTGTGGTGGGTACCAGCAGAGGCACCCAAATACAGACCATAGAATTGTTTTAGAACATGTTTTGAAATTGTTTTAAATTATGACCAACACACTAGTCATCAAATCCTTCAATACACAAACCCCGCCGTGTATCTAGCTCAACCTTGGCGTATTTTCAGCTCTGCTCTTCACCAAATGTTTACTGGCTCAATCTCCAACACTTCTGGTAAGTCCCTAAAGCTTACCAGTCCCTGCATCTCTCAAATACCCAAAGTTTTTCATCTCCACAGGTTTACACATCACAGTCCCAAAAAATAACTCCATTCCTTCTTCATTGAACAACCCCAAGCTCTTTGCAATTCTTGTTACAATGTGACCAGAACAGATCCTAGTACCTCCAACAATCACAACTCCTTCACTCAAGTGTTGTGCAATCAACCAACTTAAATTCAGACTGGATAGATGATGATTCCTGACAAAAACATATAGTATCCACAAATACAAATCCAACACATATTGCTCATAGTGTGCTCTATGAAAAATTGACTTCACCATGATCTTGTGGAGCACTTGCAACAAGGGGTTCTTTATCTTCCAAACTCTCTTTTTTCCATAAACTCTTACATCTTCACCACTTATCTCCTTCCAAAATGCAGCAGCATCAAAATTCCCTATTGTTCTTTCTCCTTCTAACACCAATATTTCAAAATTTACATCTCCCATTTCCTTGTCTGAATGGATTCCAAACAGTTTATTAAACTCCAGCAATGTTACAGTTCTTTCAACTCCTCCTAGTCTAAATTTCATGAACTTATCCGTAGCAATATCACCATCACAGACCTCCTTCTTGATAGATAAAGAACTGAAAAATTCCGAACACTATTCCATGTGAATTGGTTCCCTAATTTCCAAAGCTCTTTTCCTCATTTTTGAGGTGACTATCGTATGACCATATACCACCCTCATTAGTAGCATATCTTCTAGGAACTCATTGCAACTTAATTCTTTCATAATCCCCCAGCTTATAATTCTAGGTACATCTATCTCCCTTTCACTGAGTCTACCTTCTTCCATATCAGATTTGGATATTCTTCAGGTTTCCTTTTAGGTGCCATAAGTGCTCCCATGGTCCTTGAAGCAATGTTTGAACTTCCTTCACCATACATGTTCTACTCACACAAACACAAACAAGCAACATTAGTTGTTAGAAAACATAAGCATCACAATCATAATCATTTAAACAAGTTTCATGCATACTGTGATCAAATTGTTCCAGAAAAACGGCGGTTTTAGAAATAAAACTGGCGGTTACGTGACAAAATTTTCAAAATTATGAAAAAGTTCAGCGGTTTTTGTAAAAGAACCGCGGTCTTGGCCCTCAAGACCCGCGGTCTTGGCCCTCAAGACCGGCGGTTACGTGACAAAATCATCCACTATCATAGGCAATTGTAAATATTAGGGCAAAGATAAATCATAATCCTTGAAGTGATCATAATTCTACAACTAATCAAGAGGCAAACTCAATTTTCATATAAGATAACACATAATCAAACATTAAATATTCATAATTCAGAATATCATAGAAAACCCTAAGTTTTTGATCATTAAAACCCTAAGAAAATTTTTAGAAGATTAACAAAAGTGTAAACTTACCCTCATTGTGTTGAAATTATGGTTTGATCTTTCAAAAAGTGTTTGAAATTACTTAGAATGTGGCAAAAACCCGTCAGTGTTTGTGTGTGTGTTTTTGAGTGTATTTTCTATCTTAGCGCGTAATGTCAAAATGTTTAGTTTTTGAGTTATAAAGGCTTCCCTTGCTAAAAACTCAACGATCTTTAAGAAAAGAGCGGCGACTAATACTGCAATTTTTCTTACAGTGTGCTATGATCTTCTAGAATTTTAACAAATAATAAACTAACAATAAAAACAATCACATAAACATTCACAATTGTTGTTCATTCATCTCTTTTCAGAGGCATACTCATCAAGCATAAGCTTGAGATACAACTTATTCAAAATTTTGTAAAATAACATAGAAAATAAAAATTAAGAAAGGAGCATTGTTTCAACTCCATTTTTTGGTGTTACTTTGGTGTTCAAGCAGTGAAATGCTCTGGTGACATAATGTCACCAAGCTTGTAGGAACCAGATGGTTTCCTCTTAGTGTCAAGAGTAGGTTCAAATGGTTTGGGATTCTCTTCCTTATTAGGACCAACTTCTATTTCTTCATTAACTTCTGTCCACAAGGTAATTTCCCCATATTGGTAGTTAATCATGCTTCTAGTGTGTTCAATGAATGTTCTTCCTAATATTACATCAGGTTCCACATCATCTTCAACCGGGTTAACATAGAACTCTAGTTCATAGCTTGTGGTTTTCTCCATATAATCTCCCATAGTTTCTCCTACTAGTTTCATAGACAACTTCTTATCAATTTTCTTATCTCCATTCTCCAAGACCTCATATTTTAAGTCAAGTTTGACCACATATTCCTGGGAAATAAAATTTTTATCTTGCTCAAGGTCTAAAATTCCATCTGAGGCAAACATCCCCTTAATATAACATGGTGTTACATATTTTTCTCCATCTTCATTTCCATTACCAGTCCTATGAAGTAAAAATACCTTAGTTTTCTCATTCATCTCAGGGGCATAAGGATTCATTCTCCTGAAACTCCTTCCAAGTACATTAGTATCTGGGTTAATAGTTAACAACCATTTGGAAAAATCTATAACTCCATTTATCTGCTTCATAAAATTTCTTCCTAAAATCACACTATGCTCCCATTCACTATCACTGGGGTTAACATCAAACTCAACAAAGAAAATGTTCCTATTCATTTGTACTAGCAGCCTCTTAGTAACCTCTTTCCTACCATCTTCCTTTTCCTCAATGCTCACTTTTAGTCTTTTCATTAATTCCTTTGATATTAAGCTCCTGCTATAATCCAAATCAGCCACAGCATCATTAGCATAATTGTTCTCAACAAAGCAGGGAGTAATGAACTTCATGTAGCATCCTTCAGTTTCCATCCTATGAAAAATATGAACCCTTCATTCATTTTCCTTGTTATCAGCTGTAATCTCAAAAGTGACTTCACCCTGCCAAGTGTTCTTGCTTTCCACTTGGTCTTTCTCATCATTTACTGGTCCTAAGTTTGATTTTTTCTCCATTTCTATGTCATTACAGCACAACATCAAATTAAACATTAGTAGGTTAGTCAAATAAGTCATAAGTGTTGGATCGTAGTTTTATTGTTGATTTATGGATTCGGGAGGTCGGGTAACATGGAAGAAGATGACCTCCATGGTTAGTGAGAGAAAGTAGAGAGATAAGGGAAACTAGGTGTGTTTTATTCAATGAAAGAGAAAATGATCAAATTACACAAAGTCTCACTCTCCAAGTGAAGTCTAGGAGGGCCAGTATAGCCTAACACATAACAACTATTGGAATATTACGTAACAAGTCCTTGTGTTTTGGCTAAATAGGATAACTAATGTAATCCCGTAAATGTCGTTCCATTTACGTGTTAGGACATAAACTTAGGTCCTAACAATCTTCCCCCAATGGGGCGACATAAGGGATTACTTACAACATTTCCTACAAGTACAAATACAAATAAAGAAAGGTTATCATCGGCTCTTCAAGTGCTGAGGATGACTGAAGTTGACGCTCTTTGTCTTCATCTTGTACCTCGGCTTGAGAACTTTTTCTTCACTTGTAGGCAAATGATGTAATATGCATGAAATGGATTAACTTCCCCCCAATTCATGCTGCATGTCTTTAGCGGCTTCTTCGTACACTTCTTTTTGGCGAAGTTTCTGAATCGGCTTCCCCCTAAACTGACAACCGTCTTCAGCAGATTCGAAACTTTGATGTAGTAAACAAGTCTTCTAACTTTTGGAGTTTTGAGTACGCAGCGGAATTTGTAGATGACACAGTAAACCACACCAAGCAAATCTGACTAGTCACTAATAATGGTTATGCTCAATACGGAAGCTCCGTTCGGGGGTAACATGCAAGAAATCAGCAAGATCTTCTCACGTATGTAGATGCTTCATACCAAAAAAGCCACGAAAGATGAAATATTACTTCTTCCCCCTGATTGTTGCGGTCTATCGGAATAATAATCACCTGTGTTTACACGAATACTCGATAATATGACTGTGTATGAGGCATCATAATGCGGTTAAAACATCATATGTAGGTAACTTCACACAAAACAACCCGTGAAAGTTGAGACGATTACACCAAAGTAAGACGTTTGAACCACTGACCGTCTCATTTCTTCCCCCTGTTTGCAAAAACTCGTGAAAGAAGAGGGTTTTCGCAAAGAAGTCAAGCAACCTCAAGCAACACCCATTCTATCTTCCCCCACGATTTCTTCTTCGAAATCGGAAGCATACACACTATGTTAACGATGAGAATCGGAGGCAGCGTAACCCCATATGTCCAATTAACCAAACAGGTGTGAAGTACCATAATTAGCCCCATGAGAATCAACTGCTGATAAACATCTCTACTCTTTTATACTTTTCTTAACCAACTCTTTACCGACCCCATTATCGTTCTGACGGCTTTTTGTAGTGACTATTGATGGAGAAAACTCAATATTATGAACTTGAGAGCGAAGTAAAATAGCCCGAACTTGTGACTTAAACTTGCACTAATGTATGACTAAGAGCGGCGTAGAGAGTTCGTCCACCATCGAATCCCTAAGTACTCTATACTCTAGCACCATCAAGTATTAGATGTACATCACCTCTTGAGTATCCACAACTTTGTGTGACACTGAGCACTACAACGTAACTCCTTAAAGTGATAGCTATACACGCAGAACCCCCAAACATCATGTATAACTAGACAACTCAAGTCTTTGTCATTGTAAAGGTTAAAAGCTCAAACAAGGATCTCGAAGAATTATCGCTGACCCCGATATCTTCAAGATACTAAGTACACGCACCCGTGAAATTCCACTTCAATCTCAATAAAATAATAAAAAATTATCGCCGTAGTTACATCTTGCGGTTAAATGCCCAAAACTAGCCTTTTGACGGTTTAACGTGAACTTGATAATGGTATATCCCGATCTTGTCAAAAATGTATCCCCGTGAAAATTTATAATCCAAAATACCACTCTTATATCAAAATTTTATATCCAGAAAAAATAAACTTCGGAGTATATGTTTTGATAATTCAATTTGTAAGTCTAGGCCATGTTATTGTTTCCAACGTATTGCCCAATGCCCCAATCTGAAACAGCAGCCCATTAATAAACAAGATCCAAATCCATGCACAACCCAAAACAAATGAATGAGGCCCAATCCACACAACAATGTATCCGGATATATAACACTTTGACAGTTTGTCTCATTACTCATAACCTAAACCTATCACACTTTCTCATCCGCCCCCACACTTATTTTAACCTCTCAATCCAAATATCATATCTAGATCTAAACCTATCCATCACAAACACAGATAACGACCCCTCTTCATCTTATCATCTCACCAAAAAAAATCAGTTAATCTCATCTTGTCGATCATCAATCAATCCGAAACTCATATCAAATCGAACAACCAAACGACAAGAACAACACAACCGTACTTGAGGTCAATGTTTACTGCTCCAAATGAATCAAGAAATGATCTTACGTCTTCAAGATCCATTTGTGGGTCTCGGGTAGGTGTTACTTGTTTGTTTTGTAGACGAACCGAAGGAAGAAAGTAACATTCTTGTTATCTTTCTTTTCTTATATGTTTCGGATATTTAAGGAAGCAAAGCTTCCAAGATTGATCGATGATGATATTGTTCAAACTAAAAAATCTTGTAAAAGATTAGTAGCAAAGTTTGAATCAATCTGAGATCTCGTTGTCTTTTTCATGTCTTCGTTTAATTTTTTTGATGATGGATAGTGAGATGAGGTTGTTGACTGTTATGTATTAATTCGAGATGTGAGAAAGTTGTGATGTTGTTGTTTGTGGACTGGTTATTGCACGGCTATGAGTCTTCCCTTTTTTTTTCTTTCCATTTTCTATTAGAGCATATGGACTAGTGATGTTATAATACTGAAGTCACGAGAGTCTTGGTATAATGGTATGTAGTCAACTGGTCGCTTCTTCTTCTTCTTAATCATTGTAAAAGTTCTCGATAATTATGCATTCAAAAAGATTTCGAAAAATTTCAACTTATCGAGAAACCTTTTTATCGGGAAATATTACTTATCGAGATCTTTGTTATCGAGAACTTAGACATATTGAGAACCTGGTTATCGAGAAAAAAGATTTCGACAGTTTAGGGTTTAATGTTCTCGATAACAAGTATTTTTCTCGAAAACAAGTACAACTCGAAAGTTTCTTATACAAGAAATTTTCGACCATATTCCGGCGACTTTTCAGACCATAAATTCCGACCAGCTTGTCGACCACGTTTCTGACCACTTTATTCACGGTAATGGTACAAGCCAGTTATAAAAAATAATGGTACAAGCCAGTTATAAAAAATGATAAAGTTGTATACCAGGACTGAAATGGACCATGTTTTGATACCATAAAACTGTTAAGAAACTGTTGATAGTACTATTTGACAAGAAAATATGGACCAATAAAAGATAGAGATACAACAACTTCAAAACCAGATCTGACCCAAAGAAAAGGTACGATTTTGACAAGAGGACACCACAAAATCAACAAATATGCAACCTTGGCTCTGATGCCACTTGTTAGATCGTAGTTTTATTGTTGATTTATGGATTCGGGAGGTCGGGTAACATGGAAGAAGATGACCTCCATGGTTAGTGAGAGAAAGTAGAGAGAGAAGGGAAACTAGGTGTGTGTTTTATTCAATGAAAGAGAAAATGATCAAATTACACAAAGTCTCACTCTCCTAGTGAAGTCTAGGAGGGCCAATATAGCCTAACACATAACAACTATTGGAATATTACGTAACAAGTCCTTGTGTTTTGGCTAAATAGGATAACTAATGTAATCCCGTAAATGTCGTTCCATTTACGTGTTAGGACCATAAACTTAGGTCCTAACAATAAGTTCATAATCATACTCCAATAACTTCATATAAATCTTATATGTCAAGATATGAATCTGTTTAATCATCATAGATAAGAAATAAGCTTTCTGCAAAGATTTGTGCAGAAAAGTTTGGCGAGTTTTCAAAAAAGTACGGCGGTTACGTGATATTTTGACCGTTATATTTAAAATTTTCCAGAAGTACAGCGGGTTTAGGTAAAACACCGGCGTGTTTCTAGTTTTTAAAAGTCTTCCATAAGAGATATTATCATTCATCAATTCAGATAGTAGTTGAAAATATATTGCAATTATCATCTCATTCATAATAGCAATCCAATATAGCATTTGCAAGCAAACAATTAAAACGTAAAAGCAAAATATTTTTGTATTTTTGATTTTAATGTGCATGATATACTAATGCCATAATTCAGATAGTAAAAACAAGAGAAACAAAAGTCTTATGCTCTCAAAATCTGGAAAAGACATTATACAAGTTTGTTTTTGGGGTTTTGTGAAATCAAATCCAACTACTCTTTACTGTGTCATAAGCTCGGCGGTTTTTGTCTGAAAAACCGGCTTTCTTTTTATCTCAGAAACGAAATTTTCTAAAATTCTTGTAAGAATTCTTGGTGTTTAAGTAAATTTTCTTTTTACAAAACTAACAATATGATTTAAACTAACCTCCCCGGCAGCGGCGCCAAAAAACTTTGATGTGTTTCGAAAGCTTTACATTTATTAAACTAGTTTCACCATTTCCTTATTACACAAACACATGGGTAAAAGTATAACCCCAGTTCATAGCAAAGGTTTGAGGTAAGACCAGGTCGTCCCTAGAGAGGATGTTGTTTCTTATTGCTAGTTAAAGGTAACAAAATTAGATTCCAATGATTGTCACTTATCACTAAAATCGTTTTTGTTGGATTTAAGATTTTTGAAATGTTTTCCCAAATGATATTAAAAGTATGTTTGTTAAAGGCTAAACACATGAGATAAATGAGCATGAGTATCATAGAAAGTACTTGGACAAAGCATAGGAGTAAAGCATGATTGATGATCATGTAAACTAGTATATCTACTCGATGTAAAAGAATCTCCTTTCGGCCTATGATCCTAGATACATAAAGTGCATAAAGTGTGGTCCAAGTATGAAGTACCAAGTATGCATTTCCCCTAACCAAGTTGTTAGACATGAGGCTTGTCCTTAAACAAGTTATGGTCGAGTTTATCATATGTTTTACTACCCAATTCTCACAAGCATAGCAATGTCTCGTTATAGACAGACGATTCATAATATAATCAACATAATTGCATCTTTCGACCTTTAAACAATTATGATGACTAATCAAGACATATGACAAGAGTCTAAACCGTAACATATCAAATACATATAAGATAGATTCAATATTCATAATACAAATCCACATTCAACTCATGGCAGAGTTGCCTCTAACAAACATAAAAGTACTACTCCATATTCGTATAAAAGTAAACTAAATAAACAAGTAAAGTTGTCATTATACCGAGTTCTCCAAATGTGCTCACGTTCCAACTGATTTCTCCAAGTGTTTCTACGGACTTAGCTAGTGGTTGTGATGTAAACCACTACTAAACTGCTTCTAGTGATCAAGTGATGATTCTGTGTTGAGGTGTGTATAGAACCACGAATTGTGCCTCTATTTATAGTGTAAGTGAAACCCTAGCACGTCCCTGGAGAGTTATGACAAGCAAATGATCGGTCTCATCATTGAAGTAGCTTATTAATGTAGAAAATATAACTGTCATGTGAAGTACGCCGCGCATTTGGTGTAAAACCGGCGAGCTTTATTTCGCGTAACCGGCGCTTATGTTGTATATAACCGGCGTACTTTATGTTTGACTCGTGCATATATAGTTGACCAAAGATGCCCGTAAGCGGCGCTCTTCCTTTATATAAGCGGCGTGCTTTAGTCCAACTAAGTCTTTTTCTTTTTATATTTACAAAGTCATCCATCTCGTGCTTTTCTCGTTACTTTCACCAGACCTATGTCCTGCAAATATATTCTTATATTAAGTATCAAAAATCCTAATAATAAGGTTATTTGTCCTATAATTCATATAATATCGGGGGTATAAACATGTATAATACGAGACTCATCAAACTCCCCCATACTTAAACCAATGCTTGCCCTCAAGCATTCAAGAAATTTCTTTAAAAACCAAGTCTCGTATAAGTTTCAAAAGTATATATTTGTTGTGTATCCAAGACAACCAAGAATAACATGATATGCTCCTCACGAAAGTATAAAATTTTCAAATTCACTCAAGCACTCATAAAAAAATAATTTTTGGTATGGAATTCACTCTTATAGCTCAGTCATAACTTATAGATTAACCATATGCTTGTAAAGGAAACAAAACTGCACCGACATGGCGTAAGCACCAAGTATAAATATCAAAGAGGTCTTTTATTGGGTTTAAGGGTTATAAGGTATGTATATGGAATATTTGTTGCAAACACTTAAGTCGGGAATTCATACTTCTTCTTAGCCTTTTTTCTCTCTTTATTTATTTTTTATCACCTTTTTTTTTGGACCACATTATAACAAACATAAAGCGTGCACTCTTCATACTCATCGTAATTGGTAAATAACCATGCTTTTTTCTATATATATTCCAATTCTCATATTCCCTCCAATTCTCATATTCCCGACTAAGCAACATATTTTTGGTTATTTTCTTGATAGATAAATAGAAACGAAAAATCCAAGGCTCAGAAGGGTGTATATAATGGATAATAGAACTAAAAGTGAGTGCTAAAGGGTTATATTTCGTTTAGAAAACGGTTGGTTTATATATGGTGTAATTCCTAATTTTTGCCTCTTATCATATAAAAATACTTATATCACATGAATGTGATCTCACTGCGGTCTCATAATGATTTCAAATACAAGTTCTAGAATCACATAAATTATCGGCACACTCATAAACAAAGAAATCAAGCATAAAAGGTATATGCCGATATAGGCTCGAAATCCTCACATTTATAGTGGTAATGGTCATAAAATGTGCAAATAAGGTCATTAATCCCGATTCAGACTTCTTATGATTGTTTTGGATACGTTTTTTCATAAAATTATTTGGTTATTTCCAATTTACTTCGTTTTATATACCCCCGTAATCGGCGTACATTACTAGAATGTGTGTCGGTTTTTAGTTATAACCACGGCGTTCTTTTACCAAAAGCGCTTTTATTAAATTTTTGTCTTAACAGTTTTAAAATTTTTCATATACTAGCATATTTTTTTTTTTTATTTTTCAAGTTATCTTCCCCCCATAAATGCTTTAGAATTAAAACAAAGTATAACGGGAAAAATAAAGAACGGTACTTCCCGAGTATGCTTTGTTATTCCTCCGAGAAATCTCCAAGTACTTGTCCATCTTTTGGACCATAATCTCATTCCCTGTATACATACATCATGCAACAAAACAATATCCACAAAATTGTAATGTGCCATCTAACACATTACGTTAGCATATACACAGGGGCGGAGCTATATGGTGACCACCTGTGGCACGTGCCACATACGAAATCTGTATCCCAGGGCATCATTAGTTTTGTTTCGTATACATGAAAGATATAAAAAAAATGGTGAATTTTCATAAAAGAAGAAGAACGTACAGGGGGAATGGGGGAAGAAAGAGTGAAAGAGAGAGGATAGGAAGAAGATAAAGAACCTAGTTCTTTTGACCATTCAACATCATTTTTTCAAATATTTTCGATTTTATTTTGGAGACATTCAAACTCTTTATAATTTAAGCCCCTAATCTTACTTATAATAAACAAAACACACCCCTTTATTACTATTTATCATTAAGTAGTCTTACGTTTTATTACTTTAATTCATAGCCAATTAGCCAGTTAGCCACTATTGTCTTAACGTAAGTAAGGAACAAATTGTTAACTAATTTGGTTAAAAAATCAATTTTCAGTTAATTATGATTAATATTTGATTGATCCATATAAAAATAAATACTCGTTAAAATATATATATATATATAAATAAATACAAGGTATTTTTAGTTTTTTTAATGTAAGATAATTGTAAATTTTTTCAAGATAGAGTAATCATGTTTTCTGACATTTTATTCGATTAATTCACGAGTTTGAATTCGCTGTCACACATACTCAAACTAGGTAAAATTTCTCTTTTTATGAGGTTGGTGTGACCACTTTAAGATTATTTTCACATGACATAAATTAAACTTATGATCAGTGGCGAAGGTTATAAAGGGCAGGAAGGGGTCTTGCCCCCCCTAAAATATAGGTGACAGTTAGTGATTTTGTAAGTTTTAGGAATTTAAGCATTTATTTTTCATCGTAGCTTCCTATAACTTTGGTAACGTGGGTAGTGGGAAAGTCAATCATACAAAGTTGATAATCTTTTCACATCTTCTTCATATTGTAGTTGTTATTTATTGAATTTTTTCAAAAAAGCAGTTATAAATTGGCACTTTATACCAATCTAAGTAAACCAATATAATAAGTCTTCAAGAGTTCAAAAATGTAGTTATAAATTGGAACTTTTATGTTATCATTTATGATAGTTCACTAGTTTTAATTTTGGACTTTGTTTTTCATATGACTTAAGATAGTCTTTTATATAGGATGCCACATTTTTTCAAAAATTTTTGGCCCCCTCAAACAAGACATCCAAGCTCCGCCACTGCTTATGATAGTTGTTAATTTACATTATTTAGTAAGGGCATTTTTCTATCATCTTGCTCAAAGATTCAAAATACTCGAAACATACCCTGTTTACTTTTTGTTAGTCATATAAGTTTGCTTGTTCACCTTTGATATTCCCTTTGCTTCATAAATGGCTTTATTATTTTAAAACTTTTCATGTTGTACACTTTCTTTTTTAAGAACTTGCCGTGTGTAAGCTCCCAAACTTCAATTTCTTATTTAAAGTGGCCTTAAAATTTGAAAAATTTCCTTATTACCATAAAGTTAAAATTTTTTACAGTATGACATCAACAAAACAAACCAAGTTGCGAAAATCGTGCTACATGTGACTAGAATTTCTAGCTCCGCCCCTGCATATACATATCGTAGATAATAGATATATTGTTTAAATTGTTTTAAGTGGCAAGTGTGGTGCCAACGTGGTGCTGTAGTGGTGCAAGTGTCAAATTGTTTTGTGGTGGGTACTAGCAGAGGCACCCAAATACAGGCCATAGAATTGTTTTAGAACATGTTTTGAAATTGTTTTAAATCATGACCAACACACTAGTCATCAAATCATTCAACACACAAACCCCGCCGTGTATCCAGCTCAACCTTGGCGTGTTTTCAGCCCTGCTCTTCACCAAATGTTTACTGGCTCAATCTCCAACACTTCTGGTAAGTCCCTAAGCTTACCAGTCCCTGCATCTCTCAGATACCCAAAGTTTTTCATCTCCACAGGTTTACACATCACAGGCCCACAAAATAACTCCATTCCTTCTTCATTGAACAACCCCAAGCTCTTTGCAATTCTTGTTACAATGTGACAAGAACAGATCCTAGTACCTCCAACAGTCACAGCTCCTTCACTCAAGTGTTGTGCAATCAACCAACTTAAATTCAGACTGGGTAGATGATGATTCCTGACAAACACATATAGTATCCACAAATCCAAATCCAACACATATTGCTCATAGTGTGCTCTATGAAAAATTGACTTCACCATGATCTTGTGGAGCACTTGCAACAAGGGGTTCTTTATCTTCCAAACTCTCTTTTTTCCATAAACTCTTACATCTTCACCACTTATCTCCTTCCAAAATGCAGCAGCATCAAAATTCCCTATTGTTCTTTCTCCTTCTAACACCAATCCTTCAAAATTTACATCTCCCATTTCCTTGTCTGAATGGATTCCAAACAGTTTACTAAACTCCAGCAATGTTACTGTTCTTTCAACTCCTCCTAGTCTAAACTTCATGAACTTATCCGTAGCAATATCACCATCACATACCTCCTTCTTGATAGATAAAGAACTGAAAAATTCCAAACACCATTCCACGTGAATTGGTTCCCTAATTTCCAAAGCTCTTTTCCACATTTCTGAGGTGACTATCGTATGAGCATATACCACCCTCATTAGTAGCATATCTTCTAGGAACTCATTGCAACTTAATTCTTTCATAATCCTCCAGCTTATAATTATAGGTACATCTATCTCCCTTTCACTGAGTCTACCTTCTTCCATATCATATTTGGATATTCTTCAGGTTTCCTTTTAGGTGCCATAAGTGCTCCCCGGGTCCTTGAAGCAATGTTTGAACTTCCTTCACCATACATGTTCTACTCACACAATCACAAACAAGCAACATTAGTTGTTAGAAAACATAAGCATCACAATCATAATCATTTAAACAAGTTTCATGCATACTGTAATCAAATTGTTCCAGAAAAACGGTGGTTTTAGAAATAAAACCGGTGGTTATGTGACAAAATTTTCAAAATTATGAAAAAGTTCAGCAGTTTTTGTAAAAGACCCGCGGTCTTGGCCCTCAAGACCAGCGGTTTTTATGCTCTGCACAAAAGGTGCTCTGTTTTATATTCAAGAACCATTTTCATAATGTCAAGGCATTAAAATTCTATCCCTCTCAGGCCTCTCAAATCTTAAAATCTTTCTCATGTTTCCAAATAAGCATGTAATAACAACATATAGCAGTTTAGGCATCATAACTTAGAATTTCATGCATTCTTACTCAAAATCTCTCAAATATTGATATAGCAACTTTAGAACATGTATTCTTCCTTCTAATCTCATAGGCAAACATATTATTACTCATATTATTCAACTATCATAGGCAATTGTAAGTATTAGGGCAAAGATAAATCCTAATCCTTGAAGTGATCATAATTCTACAACTAATCAAGGGGCAAACTCAATTTTCATTTAAGATAACACATAATCAAAAATTAAACATTCATAATTCAGAATATCATAGCAAACCCTAAGTTTTTGATCATCAAAACCCTAAGAAAATTTTTAGAAGATTAACACAAGTGTAAACTTACCCTCATTGTGTTGAAATTATGGTTTGATCTTTCAAAAAGCATTTGAAATTACTTAGAATGTGGCAAAAAACCGTCGGTGTTTGTGTGTGTGTTTTTGAGTGTATTTTCTATCTTAGCACGTAATGTCAAAATGTTTAGTTTTTGAGTTATAAAGGCTTCCCTTCCTAAAAACTCGACGATCTTTAAGAAAAGAGCGGCGATTATTTCTGCAATTTTTCTTACAGTGTGCTATGATCTTCTAGAATTTTAACAAATAATAAACTAACAATAAAACAATCACATAAACATTCACAATTGTTGTTCATTCATCTCTTTTCATAGGCATACTCATCAAGCATAAGCTTGAGATACAACTTATTCAAAATTTTGTAAAATAACATAGAAAATAAAAATTAAGAAAGGAGCATTGTTTCAACTCTATTTTTTGGTGTTACATTGGTTTTCAAGCAGTGAAATGCTGTGGTGACATAATGGCACAAAGATTGTAGGAACCAGATGGTTTCCTCTTAGTGTCAAGAGTAGGTTCAAATGGTTTGGGATTCTCTTCCTTATTAGGACCAACTTCTATTTCTTCATTAACTTCTGCCCACAAGGTAATTTCTCCATATTGGTAGTTAATCATGCTTCTAGTGTGTTCAATGAATGTTCTTCCTAATATTACATCAGGTTCCACATCATCTTCAACCGGGTTAACATAGAACTCTAGTTCATAGCTTGTGGTTTTCTCCATATAATCTCTCATAGTTTCTCCTACTAGTTTCATAGACAGCTTCTTATCAATTTTCTTATCTCCATTCTCGAAGACCTCATATTTTAAGTCAAGTTTGACCACATATTCCTGGGAAATAAAATTTTTATCTTGGTCAAGGTCAAAAATTCCATATGACGCATACATCCCCTCAATATGACATGGTGTTACATATTTTTCTCCATCTTCATTTCCATTACCAATCCTATGAAGTAAAAATACCTTAGTTTTCTCATTCATCTAAGGGGCATAAGGATTCATTCTCCAGAAACTCCTTCCAAGTACATTAGTATATGGGTTAATAGTTAACAACCATTTGGAAAAATCTATAACTCCATTTGTCTGCTCCATAAAATTTCTTTCTAAAATCACACTATGCTCCCATTCACTATCACTGGGGTTAACATCAAACTCAAGAAAGAAAATGTCCCTATTCATTTGTACTAGCAGCCTCTTAGTAACCTCTTTCCTACCATCTTCCTTTTCCTTAATGCTCACTTTTAGTCTTTTCATTAATTCCTTTGATATTAAGCTCCTGCTATAATCCAAATCAGCCACATCATCATTAGCATAATTGTTCTCAACAAAGCATGGAGTAATGAACTTCATGTAGCATCCTTCAGTTTCCATCCTATGAAAAATATAATCCCTTCATTCATTTTCCTTGTTATCAGCTGTAATCTCAAAAGTGACTTCACCCTGCCAAGTGTTTTTGCTTTCCACTTGGTCTTTCTCATCATTTACTGGCCGTAAGTTTGATTTTTTTCTCCATTTCTATGGCATTACAGCACAACATCAAATTAAACATTAGTAGGTTAGTCAAATAAGTCATAAGTTCATAATCATGCTCCAATAACTTCATATAAATCTTATATGTCAAGATATGAATCTGTTTAATCATCATAGATAAGAAATAAGCTTTCTGCAAAGATTTGTGCAGAAAAGTTCGGCGAGTTTTCAAAAAAGTACGGCGGTTACGTGATATTTTGACCGTTATATTTAAAATTTTTCAGAAGTACGGCGGGTTTAGGTAAAACACCGGCGTGTTTCTAGTTTTTAAAAGTCTTCCATAAGAGATATTATCATTCATCAATTCAGATAGTAGTTGAAAACATATTGCAATTATCATCTCATTTATAATAGCAATCCAATATAGTATTTGCAAGCAAACAATTAAAAAGTAAAAGCAAAATATTTTTGTATTTTTGTCTAGCGGTTTTTATGCTCTGCACAAAAGGTGCTCTGTTTTATATTCAAGAACCATTTTCATAATGTCAAGGCATTAAAATTCTATCCCTCTCAGGCCTCTCAAACCTTAAAATCTTTCTCATGTTTCCAAATAAGCATGTAATAACAACATATAGCAGTTTAGGCATCATAACTTAGAATTTCATGCATTCTTACTCAAAATCTCTCAAATATTGATATAGCAACTTTAGAACATGTATTCTTCCTTCTAATCTCATAGGCAAACATATTATTACTCATATTATTCAACTATCATAGGCAATTGTAAGTATTAGGGCAAAGATAAATCCTAATCCTTGAAGTGATCATAATTCTACAACTAATCAAGGGGCAAACTCAATTTTCATATAAGATAACACATAATCAAACATTAAACATTCATAATTCAGAATATCATAGCAAACCCTAAGTTTTTGATCATCAAAACCCAAAGAAAATTTTTAGAAGATTAACACAAGTGTAAACTTACCCTCATTGTGTTGAAATTATGGTTCGATCTTTCAAAAAGCATTTGAAATTACTTAGAATGTGGCAAAAAACCGTCGGTGTTTGTGTGTGTTTTTGAGTGTATTTTCTATCTTAGCGCGTAATGTCAAAATGTTTAGTTTTTGAGTTATAAAGGCTTCCCTTCCTAAAAACTCGACGATCTTTAAGAAAAGAGCGGCGACTATTTCTGCAATTTTTCTTACAGTGTGCTATGATCTTCTATAATTTTAACAAATAATAAACTAACACTAAAAACAATCACATAAACATTCACAATTGTTGTTCATTCATCTCTTTTCATAGGCATACTCATCAAGCATAAGCTTGAGATACAACTTATTCAAAATTTTGTAAAATAACATAGAAAATAAAAATCAAGAAAGGAGCATTGTTTCAACTCTATTTTTTGGTGTTACTTTGGTTTTCAAGCAGTGAAATGCTCTGGTGACATAATGTCACCAAGCTTGTAGGAACCAGATGGTTTCCTCTTAGTGTCAAGAGTAGGTTCAAATGGTTTGGGATTCTCTTCCTTATTAGGACCAACTTCTATTTCTTCATTAACTTCTGCCCACAAGGTAATTTCTCCGTATTGGTAGTTAATCATGCTTCTAGTGTGTTCAGTGAATGTTCTTCCTAATATTACATCAGGTTCCACATCATCTTCAACCTGGTTAACATAGAACTCTAGTTCATAGCTTGTGGTTTTCTCCATATAATCTCTCATAGTTTCTCCTACTAGTTTCATAGACAGCTTCTTATCAATTTTCTTATCTCCATTCTCCAAGACCTCATATTTTAAGTCAAGTTTGACCACATATTCCTGGGAAATAAAATTTTTATCTTGGTCAAGGTCAAAAATTCCATATGAGGCAAACATCCCCTCAATATAACATGGTGTTACATATTTTTCTCCATCTTCATTTCCATTACCAATCCTATGAAGTAAAAATACCTTAGTTTTCTCATTCATCTAAGGGGCATAAGGATTCATTCTCCAGAAACTCCTTCCAAGTACATTAGTATATGGGTTAATAGTTAACAACCATTTGGAAAAATCTATAACTCCATTTGTCTGCTCCATAAAATTTCTTTCTAAAATCACACTATGCTCCCATTCACTATCACTGGGGTTAACATCAAACTCAACAAAGAAAATGTCCCTATTCATTTGTACTAGCAGCCTCTTAGTAACCTCTTTCCTACCATCTTCCTTTTCCTTAATGCTCACTTTTAGTCTTTTCATTAATTCCTTTTATATTAAGCTCCTGCTATAATCCAAATCAGCCACATCATCATTAGCAAAATTGTTCTCAACAAAGCATGGAGTAATGAACTTCATGTAGCATCCTTCAGTTTCCATCCTTTAGCATCCTTCAGTTTCCATCCTATGAAAAATATAATCCATTCATTCATTTTCCTTGTTATCAGCTGTAATCTCAAAAGTGACTTCACCCTGCCAAGTGTTCTTGCTTTCCACTTGGTCTTTCTCATCATTTACTGGCCCTAAGTTTGATTTTTTCTCCATTTCTATGGCATTACAGCACAACATCAAATTAAACATTAGTAGGTTAGTCAAATAAGTCATAAGTTCATAATCATGCTCCAATAACTTCATATAAATCTTATATGTCAAGATATGAATCTGTTTAATCATCATAGATAAGAAATAAGCTTTCTGCAAAGATTTGTGCAGAAAAGTTCGGCGAGTTTTCAAAAAAGTACGGCGGTTACGTGATATTTTGACCGTTATATTTAAAATTTTCCAGAAGTACGGCCGGTTTAGGTAAAACACCGGCGTGTTTCTAGTTTTTAAAAGTCTTCCATAAGAGATATTATCATTCATCAATTCAGATAGTAGTTGAAAACATATTGCAATTATCATCTCATTTATAATAGCAATCCAATATAGTATTTGCAAGCAAACAATTAAAAAGTAAAAGCAAAATATTTTTGTATTTTTGATTTTAATGTGCATTATATACTCATGCCATAATTCAGATAGTAAAAACAAGAGAAACAAAAGTCCTATGCTCTAAAAATCTGGAAAAGACATTATACAAGTTTGTTTTTGGGGTTTTGTGAAAACAAATCCAACTACCCTTTACTGTGTCATAAGCTCGGCGGTTTTTGTCTGAAAAACCGGCGCTCTTTTTATCACAGAAACGAAATTTTCTAAAATTCTAGTAAGAATTCTTGGTGTTTAAGTAAATTTTCTTTTCGCAAAACTAACAATATGATTCAAACTAACCTCCCCGACAGCGGCGCCAAAAAACTTTGATCTGTTTCGAAAGCTTTACATTTATTAAACTAGTTTCACCATTTCCTTATTACACAAAACACATGGGTAAAAGTATAACCCCCGTTTATAGCAAAGGTTTGAGGTAAGACCAGGTCGTCCCAAGAGAGGATGTTGTTTCTTATTGCTAGTTAAAGGTAACAAAATTAGATTTCAATGATTGTCACTTATCACTAAAACCGTTTTTGTTGGATTTAAGATTTTTGAAATGTTTTCCCAAATGATATTAAAAGTATGTTTGTTAAAGGCTAAACACATGAGATGAATGAGCATGAGTATCATAGAAAGTACTTGGACAAAGCATAAGAGTAAAGCATGATTGATGATCATGTAAACTAGTGTATCTACTCAATGTAAAAGAATCTCCTTTCGGCCTATGATCCTAGATACGTAAAGTGCATAAAGTGTGGTCCAAGTATGAAGTACCAAGTATGCATTTTCCCTAACCAAGTCGTTAGACATGAGGCTAGTCCTTAAAAATGTTATGGTCGAGTTTATCATATGTTCTACTACCCAATTCTCACAAGTATAGCAAAGTCTCGTTATAGACAGACGATTCATAATATAATCAACATAATTGCATCTTTCGACCTTTAAACAATTATGATGACCAATCAAGACATATGACAAGAGTCTAAACCATAAAATATCAAATACATATAAGATAAATTCAATATTCATAATACAACTCATGGCAGAGTTGCCTCTAACAAACATAAAAGTACTACTCCATATTCGTATAAAAGTAAACTAAATAAACAAGTAAAGTTTTCATTATACCGAGTTCTCCAAATGTGCTCACGTTCCAACTGATTTCTCCAAGTGTTTTTACGGACTTAGCTAGTGGTTGTGATGTAAACCACTACTAAACTGCTTCTAGTGATCAAGTGATGATTCTGTGTTGAGGTGTGTTTAGAACCACGAATTGTGCCTCTACTTATAGTGTAAGTGAAACCCTAGCACGTCCCTGGAGAGTTATGACAAGCAAATGATCGGTCTCATCATTGAAGTAGCTTATTAATGTAGAAAATATAACTGTCATGTGAAGTACGCCGAGCATTTGGTGTAAAACCGGCGAGCTTTATTTCGTGTAACCGGCGCTTTTGTTGTATATAACCGGCGTACTTTATATTTGACTCGTGCATATATAGTTGACCAAAGATGCCCGTAAGCGGCGCTCTTCCTTCATATAAGCGGCGTGCTTTAGTCCAACTAAGTCTTTTTCTTTTTATGTTTACAAAGTCATCCATCTCGTGCTTTTCTCGTTACTTTCACCAGACCTATGTCCTGCAAATATATTCTTATATTAAGTATCAAAAGTCCTAATAATAAGGTTTTTGTCTTATAAATCATATAATATCGGGGGTATAAACATGTATAATACGAGACTCATCACTTCCCCTTTTTGATGATTACAAAATATAAACTCATTTTAGGTAAAATTATGCGTTGATAAATTTTTAATGAGTTTTCCCGTTACTTCTCCCCTTTTTTGAAGAATCAAAAAGGTGTCGTTGTTGATGAGAAGAGTAGACACGGGCATCCTTAAAAGGGCGTCGTCATTGTTGACGGAATACAAGCTCCCCCTAGCTAAGTGCTCCCCCTTAATGAGGACACCGGGGAATCGAGCTATGGTGATGTATTACAAAAAAAAAGCTAAGGGTCTTACTGTCGGATGCGACGTCTGATTATTCCAATGTAAAAGTGATGTCCCGTCCCCAAATGGTTATGCTATCTAGAAATTCAAAAGGGCACGTCGTTTCCTGAGTAATTGATTATTTCAGTCCACACGTTTTTACTAGTGTGAGAATCTTATCTTATAGGGTGAATGAGAAGGTTGTACTTTGATGGAATGGTGTCAAGGTATAGCATATAAGTAGTTAATTTCAAGGTTTGATCCTAAGATTTGTTCTAGGATTATGCGTTTTCTTGCTTAGAGGCATTTATAAAATTTTGTTCCAATTTTTTTATTTGAGTAAGCGTTTTCACGAATTTGACTAAATCAAAAATCTAGAATACACAATTTTCTTTGTTTGAGGTTAATAGTTGGGTAAATTAATGCGACCCTAAAAAATACAAAGTTTAGTAGAACGAATTTTTTATATATGGTGTAAAAAAGACAATTTCACAAAAATCAATTTTTAGACGTTTGTTAACATACGAAGGTTTGATAAGGTCTAAATAAAATAGGTATATAATTTAGTAGTGTGAGTTTTTAAGTATGGTGTAGATAAAATAGCTTCACAAAAAAAAAATAATACTTAATCGCTCTTTAATATGCAAAAGTTTTGATATAGTTTGACCAGAGAAAATTTTTAACTCCACAAAATGAGTATCTCGGAAAAACATTTTTGTAGTTGATATAAACACGTTTTTAAAGAAAAATCCTTGAATGTAATATCATCGGGGATGAAGGTGTAGTTAGGTATGTCATTTATATAAGTTTTTAAAGGTTTCAGGACAAAGTCTAGTTTCCAATGCTTGGTAATGTTTGGTGGCTGATATCGGTTGAATTTTATAGTTGTGGTACGAAACCCACTTGGGCAGTACTGGGATGTATCATGACTTATATTGTCATGCTAGTGGTCTGAAATGAATGAGTGAGTCAGATTATTTTGCCATGAGGTGTTTTCCTTGGTTATAAGTGAAAGTTGTGTATCAATGGCCGTACGGTATGTTGAGACTTCTTGGCATCTCAGTGTGGGGGTGAGGTGACTGTAACATAACCCGTAATAGTAAGTATTAATATATGTTAAGTAATGTTTAAAGGGTTATGCATCATCTGCTAAGCAAATCTCCATGCATGGTGTTGGTAAAGTGTAGGCACGGGGCGTATAGTGTAGAATAGTCCGTTTAGAGAGCGTAGTATTGCAATGAGAAGAGTGTTGTATTTAAGAGAAAAGTGATGCAATGAGCGAGTATTGTGATGCCAGTGTGTGTGAGTCGAAGTAAACTTTTTATGATATGCAATGCTCGCAGACATTTTACCGTTCTCATAAATCAAATAGAAAATCAACTGGACATAACCCCATTATAACTACTCCCAGTATCGCAAAGTTCACCTCTGAGTTGGACATAGGTGATCAGACTATGCCCCACTGTCCCTGGTTGAATATAGGTGATCAGTCTATATTCACCCGAGGTTCAATGAACTTTAAAATACTCAGCTCAGTCATACTAGTAATATGCCCTTTAGAAAGTTGTTTTGAAAGGCTAAGACAAGTGTCCAGACTCAAGGTCGAATGATGAGATTACGTAAGGAAAAGACGTAATGTGGTGATAGGTATGATACGTAACCATAAGTATATGGAAGATACTTATGGTAGATAGCGAAAATAAATGGATATAAATCATTCAAAAATAGTAAGACACACATCTCATCAAGTATATTAGTGAGCAACATCACCAGTGAGGCATAAGCTTGGCAGGTAGGCATGTGACGGTCATAGGGTTAAGTTTTTCAGAAAAATGGTTATAGTCTGGGTTTTGAAAATACCAGTTCTCTATAACCTAGGCTCTGATACCATCTGTAACACCCCCAAAATCGGGCCCAGCGGAAGCATACATGCATTGGGGTGCTACTAAACTAGTATCATAACATGAGGTACAAAGAACGGTTTTTATCTCAATCGTTTAGAAAACAATGGGTTTACATATTTCAAAAGTATTGCGGAAATAGGTCCGTAAAATAAATGAAGTGGTCCCAACTGTTTATCAGAGTCGTCTATGACCATGCCATAACATTTGCCAAGTGCCTCCAACAGTAAGTTATCACCTTAGGAAACCTGAGAATACATGCTAAAAAGTGTCAACACAAAGGTTGGTGAGTTCATAGAGTTTATATAAAAACGGTTAAAATTATTCGAGTTTGTGAGATAATGAAGTAAATAGTGGGTTACGTTGTCATACACCTATAGTTCGTTTGTTGTTTGCCCTAACCGGGTCAATAGTTGAGTGAATCAATAGTGTTTCTATAAAAATCAGTTGAACACAAGTTTCAAGTTCAATAAACAGCGGGCCACGTTGTTATACGCCCATAAATTTAGTAGTGCAGGAATGTATCATGACTACAGTACTGCCTTATTACTCTAAGTCTCATGAACGCAACCCTTAACATGTGTGACACCATAAAAATGATGTAAGTAACAGACATCATAGAAATGATGTAAGTAATAGTGCCCTCGTGTAGGAGTTTGCCAACATCCTATTGTTCTTCAAATAAAGTGCATTTGGCTACCTATCCGGCTAGCACAAATGGGGCGTCAACTGCCAATAGATCTATTCACTATATTCGCGTTCACTCGCAAGTGACTAAGGTTCATGATGTGAGGGACTTTCAGTGGCAAAAGTGTGTCTTAGGCAATAATAGTCATGGTAGCATACAGAAAAATACTTGTGTTCATGTTTGTAGCATGTAGTATGTTTCAATAAACAAATAGAGTGTTTCATCAATTGAGTAAAACGTTTAAGATAAATGAGTAAAATTTGTAAGTAAAACGAGCATGTATCTCCCCCAAAGAGTTCAAAATAGATAAAAGAGGGGCTATGACTCACCTCAGTAAAATAGTTTTCTGAAGTGAAATAAATCAAGTAGTGATAGTGAGCGGCACCGACACGCGACCTAGATTAGTATGGCAAGTTTAGTTTACAGTTTCAGGCTTAAGACTCGATGAAGTTTAAGCAAGTTTAAAAGTTTTAGAGTGTTTGTGTTATTGTTGCTTGTGTGGCAACATTTAAGTTTAAAATAGTTTTCTGTATGTTTGCTTGGATTGGCTCTTGGAAGTGTATGATAATAAAAGTATCAAAGATGAATAAATCTTCAGTTCGACCGAAACCGAAAGATGATGTACGGGAAGTAATCACAAGTAAATGATAGACGAAGTCGGGTTACAAGAATGTCATTTAAAAGCTAAATATTAGTGAATAATAAAAGTGTGTACAAATTATATTTTAAGTGTTGATTTTATTTAAAGAGTTTGTATTTAAAAATACACTTGTAAGTTATAAGCGTAGGATTTTTATAAAATTGAGCATGACTTGTGTATATGTTCTAGTTGTACGAGATGGCTAAGTGTCATAATAATTAATAAACCGTTGTCATAACATTTGTTTAAAAATAAGTTATTATAAAGTATAAGTAAATCGTGTCATAACTAAGGAAATTATAAGTTGTCATAGTTTAAATGTTGTGGAAAAATTAAGCTTTGAATATTAGTATAATTTATGATATGTTTATAAAATATGTTTAGTAGATTTAAAAAGTATGAAGTAAATTAATATCGAGTATAAAGGAGCCGAGTGAGTCGGGAATGAATCGTGAAGTAGGCCGACGAAACTACCAATGTGACCCGATTAGAATGACGATCCGAGGATGCATCATACTACACTCTTTTACTTGTTATGTACTATGATTTATCTTTAGAGTTTAGACTAATATATGAAAGTAAAAATATTTAGCAAAGATTATTTCTGGTGTATTATGTATTTCACGCACCCTTTAGTAAACACAAGTGGGCTTTCAGCTCAGTGATAAAACAAACCCACCCAGTTGGCATGTGGGCTTCGACTCAGTAGTAAACACACCAGACTAAAGCAAATGTATAGCACTGCCTTTTGAAATCATTTTGACACAAAAGTGTGTGAACCAAATGCTCCTAAGTTGAGCTCGAATGACCAAGTAACAATAAATCCAAACCTCCTCGACCAAGTGATTTGACATAACCCAAAGGTACCCTTAGTGTACGGGCTTGAGGCCCTTTAGCCAAGCTAAACAAACACACCCCAGGTGTGCTTGTGACTCGAAATAGTTGAGTAACACTAACACAGGTATAAACACAATTGAAAACCACAACACACCTTTGTGTTGTTGCTGCTAACCGAGCCATGATACCCTTCGTGGGTGGTGACGGTCGAAACAAAAGCAAGGCTAACACCCTTGTAACCTGGGATAAACAACATAACACACCCTTTGTGGGTGCGTTTGTCTTGAACCGAAATCATCAACCAGACCACCCTTGTGGTACCTGGGTCTCGACCGCAAACAACGAATAACCAAGCAAGTCTTATACCAACAAAATCCAAAAATACCATGTGCAAACCGAAGTTGCTCCCACTGTGTTGCCACAGTGGTTTCGACCACAAACAAACCATCAACACATACTAACCAAAACCACCACCAGAACGAAAATTACGATAACAAAAGCCAAATACAACCTTATACCGCTATTAAGTCCAAGCAGGGTCACCTCGAATGATTAAAAACTGAAAAGACTCATCCAACAAGACAAAAATCACACCTCCAAATGAGCCAGTAAATGATTTTTGTTGCTTAGTGAAATCATATAAGGTTCATTTGCCACACAACTAAAAACCAAAGTGTATCAAATTCTCATATCGGCTAAAAAACAAGGTACAATTAAACGAATATCAACAACATATTAGACGATGTCACAATAAAGTTCGAATGAAACAACACCATTACACAAATATGTTCACAGACTCGAAGTAAGGAAAGAAAGGAAAGTACCAACAAAGAGAGACATTACTGAGTCGAAATACAAACAGCTTCCAAACCCGATCCCAAACAAGATTCCACACACCCCTTAAGTTTCTTAACTCGTTACCTCCTGCACGATACCACGTTTTTTTTTGATTGATGATTTGGTTGAGTGTGAGAAACTTATGTGGTACCGAGTGGGATAAAGAAAAATATACATGGTGTGATTCCTCCGTCGTCCTCTGGTCAGTGACCTCAACCAAAAAGGGAACGCATCGCCTCGATCTGCATCACCCTTTTGTGGTGATAATTGACTAGGAGGGGAAGAACAAGAAGATCAGACCTGGCTTCAAGATGCAGGAACCTAGTTTCTTACTGGCATCGCTGGTAAGCGATGGGATTCCAGAATGGGAAGAAGCATAGCAGAAGGAGGAGGAAATAGCAGAGCGGGTTTTGATGCAAGAGTGGGGAGGGACGTAAGCAAAAGTGAGAGAGAGGAAGAAGACTGTTTGTGGTAGAAGAATAAAACCATTAACGTTTTATATATCTATTTAGATTATTTTGATTTTATGTTTAATTTTAGATTTAAATAAACGTAAGAATAAATAAAAGGAGGTTAGTTTAAAAAAAAGGTAAGTTGCGAATTTTTTGGTCCGAACACTTGCGGAGTTCGTGAGCCGGTGTAAGAGCTTCCTCATTACGTGAGCGCGAAAAATATATGAATAGAGAACGTTGTTATAAAAGTAGTATAAAAAACACAATAATGGATTCAGATAGGTAAACAGAGATTATCCGTTAAGGTGTGTCGGTAACGGTGAGTTACGTCACATAATAGTGACGAAACATTCGTTAGTTTAAAAAAAATACCATGAAAATGTTAATGACCGTTCATAAAAATGTACGTCATGTTTAGCAATAACGAGGGAAGCCCCGCGTGCGCGGACGTATTAATTTTATGTTTTTTGTTTGTCGGCGTTTTTGAGTAGAATGTTGTATGTAAAATTGTTTGTTGGCATGAGTAATTATATTAGTATTTTTTGTTGTATTTTTTCTAAAATAATTTTTATGAGAACATTTTTAATGGTATTTATAGGTATTGTTTTAATTTTATTTCTTGTATCAGTTTTTTGATTTTGTTTAAAGAAAGGAATTTTTTTTTTTTTTTTTTTTTTTTTTTTTTTTTTTTTGGTTGCTAGATTTAATGTGTGTCTACTCATTTTGTTTTGGGCCAACGTATACCTTTTAAGCATCTGGTTAAAAACATTGTGGTGCCCATAAACGTTATAATTGTATAATTTAAAATTTGGATAAAATTAGGTCACGGGGTTAGGGTTTTGTCAGCGAAATTGTTAATCAAACAACATCCGATACATCCAAAGGTTATGGCACCTAAATTTCCTAATTGCATGAAAATTGCTAATCAGATTGGGGATAGAAGGATTGATAGGGTCCTCCATGAGGTTTTTTCTAGGGAAATGAAGGCGTACAGGGATGAACAAAAGAACTATAACGAAAGGATTGAGGAAATATTGGTCAGGGTTGAGGAGAGGCATGGGATTATTGCTGAACTGAAGAAGTTTGTTGGGGGGCATGTTTTGGATGAAGCTTTGGCTGATTTAAAGGCTTCGGAGCAAGAAGACTTTGCAGAAATCGGCCGTTTGATGCAGATGAGCCACGCTGCCGCTTTTAAGCGTGGTGAGAAATCAAAAATTATTAAGAAACTTAAACGTGTTTAACAAAGTGTTTGTCTGTCTGTCTTGTGTATGGGTTGGTTATCAGTGTCATAGTTGTAATCTTATGGTGTGTGTTATGGTAGGTAATAAGGGTTGTAGTTTGGTGTTTAATGGTATTTTGGTTAGGTTGTGGTCTGTTTGGTTAGTGTATGAAATTCCAGTATGAGATGGAATTAGGATAATGTCTATTATTGTATAATATGACTATGGAAGAAGATAATCTATGATCAGTGTTTTAGGTATCCAATTTTAGTGCATTTAGATTAAATTTTTTTTTGTTATTTTTGTTATGTTAATATGTTTATGTGGTTGCTTATGGTTTATGGAGATGTTTTGAGTCATTGGTTTATTGAAGAATGATAAATAGATTGGTAAAGTTATGTAGAGGTTATATAGTGGAATTGTTCTGTTTTGTATTACATGAACTAAAATAGATGGTGGTAAGTTATTTTTGCAAGATGTATATTGGTTATTGGTGAAAATGTTAAAGTAGCATGTGCATTTTTTTTATGTTTGTGGATGGGATTAACTGCATTTTATGAGAACCTAACAGCTTTTTTTTTGTCTTTTTTTATTTTGTGTGAATCAGTATGAATTGTTTGTGAGTAGGTAAGATAAATAGATTCTTGGTTCACATGAGTTTTTGTTTTGCAATTGGTGTCTATGGTATATTTTTACAGATAACAGATTTGTTAAAAATGAAAAAGGAAATTGGTTTCAAAAGTTTGTCCATGTAATTTGTTGTTTTGTCTAATGTTACTGTTAAGTTGGTAGGTAGAATATTTTTTTACTGTTTTACATTGGAACCATGCGCAAACTACACACTGTTGTAGTTTGGTTACATAAACTGGATTAGGTACTTGTGTTGTGTATATAAGAAGTGGTTTGTGGCATTAGTTTTAGTCACATTTCTTTGCTTCTTTTAAAAACTTGTCTTTAAGTAACAAAATGGTGTCGACCCCGAATTTCGATGAACTAAAAGGTATTTGTGGTTCTAATGAGTCAAAAGAGTATTTTAAGTTTTTATTTGTCCAAGAGGAGGCTGAAAATGAGGGGTTTATTAGAAAAGTTATTGAACTGTGTGATGGCATGCATGGGAAAATCGCTAAGTTTGGGGCTATGCTTGAAGAAGGCCAACGGTTCAGCCATTTCGATGTTGCACATTGGGATGGTATGGAGTGTTTGGTCCAAGCTCAGGCTAGGAATGGAGTGATCCTGCAAGCGTTTCTTCGGTTGTTGGATGTGTTGCGTGAAGCGCGTGAGGAGAAGCGAAAGCATGTCTTGGTGATGGAGGTCCATGAGTAGTTTAATCTGTTGTGGACAATGTAGTGGTGTAAAAGTCTTAATGTAATCTTTTTATGTTTGTATTAATTAAGTAGTTGCTTTCTTGTTTAAGCTGGTACTCTTAACCGTTCAAATGCCTATTGTAAGATATTAATGTTATAAATAAAAGGCATTACTTTGTTTATATTTTTATTGTATAAATCTGTTAATGTTATTGTGTTAGTTTTATCCGTGTTTATTACGATCTGTTTTAGTGTGCACAAAGTAACTAACTTTGATAATGGATAACATAAGCACATTTTGTTATAGTTGATCATATGACTTTGATCAATCTAAATCATGTAAAATATTTTTAAAGGGCAATGGCAAACAATCTTGATTTTAATAGTTAAAATGATATATATTCAGTTGCGTTCTGTTTTGAAATTGGTATAGAGCAAAAGAAAGGGATAATGTGTTGAATTTGTGTTATGGAAGTGGTGACTTACCATTTGTTTTATTGCAAAAAGTATCATCTTTAAAAATTATTAATAGGAAGGTTTTCCTATAGAATATTTGATAGCATTGATATAATTCTTGATTGAACTACATACTGAGTTAAGGATTCAGTTTGTTTAGCAAGTAGGGACTATAATATTGGGTTTCGAGGATGATAGTTAATTTAGAATTAATCCAATTATCTATCTATTTTTGTTAATTTTGACTTTTTTCTTGTCAATTCAATGGACATAAAGCTTGTCACGCTGGTCAGTTATAATGTGTCATGCATATATGTGGGTCTATTTGATATAAACTAAAGTGGCTTTAAAGAGGATAGGTCTAAGTACATATGCATCAGCCACAAAGCATACATGATAGTTGCCAGTAGGCATCTGTATTTACATTATAGGTTCTGGCGCATATGCCTTAGTACATGAGCTAACATAGTTATACAAAATAGAGTCTAATGCCCATGTTAAATCCAAAAGTAGGTCACCATAACTGGTGATAGGGATATTTATTTAGCTAAGGTGATATGGTCTAGTGATAAAAGTCGGTGCCATCCAAACCACATTAGATTTTTTTCTTTTTGTTGTCTGGCTCTTCTTCTGGAAATAGTGGTCGTTTGGCTGATCTGTGGGTTAGTTCTGCATTTGCTTCTGTTTTGGACCTGGTCTGCATACCTTTGTAGGTAGATGGTGGCGGTGTCACATCTGCATCTGTAAAAGTAATAAAAAATGTATTAGTTCATCATGTTTTGCATATAA
>LBNU01018067.1:64293-87887 GCA_014162995.1 Artemisia annua | reverse complement strand
CTGTCAGCACTGGTTGTGGCTTCTTCGTTTTGTCAAATGGATCTATCACTCTTGCTGGTAGCTGATTATAAGAGATGAAGTCGAAGTAATGTTTTGGAAAGCCCTCATCTTCTATAACGTCAAATCCAGTGGCTGTTGTGAACGAAAGGGAAATGTTGTTCTGCAACGTTTGCTGCCAATTCTCAGTTGGGACACATGTGAAACCATAGATGCGGTATGTCTTTCCAGGTATAAGAATACCCTTGAAATAGTTTATTTCAGCTGGTTCCATGTATGCTTGAATTGCATCTCCCTGTTCGCATAACAGTATTATTTTGTATTTGTTTAGATATGTACTTTATTATTTTGGTTATATAATATATGCATAGTACCTGTTTGTCCAATAGAATAGCTCTAAAACCTTTCTCTGTTGTGTTTGGTGGATCCCAATGAGTCCATGCTCGATAAACCTTGGCTTCTAAAATTTTGTCTTTGTCATTGATTCTTAAGGCTGCAATATTGTTCGCTGTCATCCTGTGTACAGAGAAAATATATATTAAGAAAAAATTTTGAGTTAAAAGAATACATGCAATAATAACAATGATAATAAATGAAATGAATCATCTATATGCAATCAAGTGTGATGGACCTTGGTTGCGAAAATTTTGTTTAAAAATTCTTTATAAACTATATTTTTTGTTCTGTTTTCACCATGGCGAGGGTCTGCTTGCATAAGAATTTTAAGCCCATGTGGTGATGTTGCCCGTGATAAGGCAACATATAGTTGACCATGGCCAAAAATGGGTTGTGGAAGGTAGACACCAATTTTTTTGAGAGATTGGCCTTGGCTTTTGTTAATTGTCATGGCGTAACAAAGTTTTATGGGGAATTTTTTTCTTTTGAAAATAAATGGGTAATTGGGGTCTTTGTGTGTTAATGGGATTCGTGGGATGTAGACTTTTTCTCCAATTCTTGTGCCTGTAATTATTTGCGCCTCTATTAGTTTTGACATGAGATTCTTGACTATCATTCTGGTGCCGTTGCAAAGACCACCTCCTAGATTAACGTTTCTTAGAAGCATTATCGGAGCACCAATTTTTAGCTGTAATTTGTTTGCTGGTAATCCTTGAAATTTGAGAGTGTTCAGGTATTCTGGTGAATATAGCATTTCTGTCGCTGCACCTTCCTTTCCCAGTGGAATTGCCTCATCAGAACTCATGTATGTAGTTGTTTCTCCTTTGATTGTTGACAAAATCTTTTCATTTATGATATCTGCAGTTTCGTTTTTTGGACAAACAATAGCTTTCTCTTGCAAGAGGTAAGTTGTTGGCTGCTCCAGTGTTTCTTTATCATAAATAAAATCGATCAATTTTTGTATGCCATTTTCATCGTCACGTATCTGATATTCTTCTGGCACTGTGATCCACGAAGAATCTTGTGAATCTGTTTCGTCGGGTTCTCCGATTCTTCCATCACCTATATCCAATAACCATGAAGAAAAATCACTTATTCTCTTCTTCTCACTTTCGTCTAAATTGCTTTGTTGCAACCTCATGTTTTGTTTGAGCTTGAATATCTTGAAATGAGACCACACGTATGAGTTAGCTATTGATGAATTAATTATATCTGCTTTTGTCGCCTTTTTTTAACTGGAAGTGTCTGCCTGAAATCGCCACCTAGCATCACCGTTTTTCCACCAAATAGCTGTTCTGAATTACCGAGAACATCTTTAAGAGTTCTGTCTAGGGCTTCGAAACATCATCGATCATTCATTGGAGCTTCATCCCACACTATCAACTCAGTTTCTTTTAGCAGATTCGCCAACAACGTGTTTTTTTTATCGCACACATTGATTGATCTGTTAATTCACGGTAACTTGAATCTTGAGTGTGCCGTTCTCCCTGATGGTAGTAGCAATGATGCAATCCCTAAAGACGCAACAGCTAATACTATCTTACCTTGTGAACGAAGTTTATTGATTATTGTTTTCCATAAAAAAGTTTTCCCAGTTCCACCATGACCATACACAAAAAGTAATTCTTGTTTTTTTTGAGCTGATGCAGAAATTATAAGGTTGTAAATCTTTTTTTGATCGACATTGAGCTTCTCAAAACACCTAGCTGCTTCTTCTTCTAACTCTGGTCTGTTGTAATTTTTCTCTTCCATCAACAACCTATTCTGAAGATCATCAACCAAATGCTGTGGCGGCATTGGTAAATCAAACTCTTTCAGCGATCTTGAACAACCGTTTAAAATCATTTCTATTTCATAAATAATGTATCCTTTGAGCTCTGGATCATTAAGATGCAGATCTCTAACATAGCACATGTAAGAGGCTCTCGCGGGTATATCATCTTTCTTAATAAACCAATGCTCTTCCCACAATTTCACTGGGTCTGCAACTTCACAATAAATCAGGATATGTGCAAATAGTGTTCGTAACTCAGAAGCGGATGCAGACATTGCTGCTTCTTCGAGTGCTATATCCCATTCCTTGTCATCATCTAATAGCCCCAAAGCCTGACACGCTGCTCGGTATGTAGCAAATATTTTTTTGTTGACAGTTCTAACTTCAACAAACGACCTACATCCCTTTTGGTGTGCAAGAAGCATACGAAAATAAAATAACTCTCCTGCAGCTGGGTGAACATAAGCAAGACGCCCAATTGCATATCTGGTTCTTTGTTGCCTACGCCGCCATGTTTTTGAGTTTTCATACCAAACATATTCGGAAGGAAAATCCAAATATGTTAGGTGTCTGCCATCTGTGTTTAAGTCATTATACTTGAACCATTCTGTCAATGTTGTCAATTTTCTGCCTTCATCTGCTAAAATAGATCCCAATCTTTATTTATCATGAAAAGTGACCTCTTGCATGTCCTTTAAATGTACTGCGAGGATCTGAACAGCTGGTTCACGAAAATGGATTGGGAACTTCATTATTCTCCAGAATGCTTCGTGCGGGCAAATAAATCTGCCATCTATAAAATTTTGAATTTCATCAACCTGTATTTTAGGTGCAGTTGACGAACTGCCAGGATCACCAATTGGTCTCATAATCTTAGCTGCAATCCGATATGTTCCTTTTGAGATGTACTTGAAAAGGTACTTTATCAACATACTCCACCCACAATATTCCACGTTAATGTGTGCATGGAATATGAGGCAGAGTAGTCGATTATACGGTACAACATACGTATTATCTAGTCTGAATTCACCCTTCGGCACATATGCTGGTGTGTTTCTTCTTTTATAATGCACATGTCCATCCTTGTCAAAGAATGTATGTTCATTATATTTATTTGGAAACTTCTTTGTGCATCTGTCTTCTTGCATACATGGAGCTGATGGTTTAGCGTTCCCGCATGGACCATGCATCATGAGATCAGCAACGACCCTGTAAGCTTCAGGGTCTGTTTCTTTATCAGGCAATTCTGCTGAAATGAATTTGTCAACGTCTTTAGGACTCTATATCATGTCCCAAGAGTCAACCCACAAAAGCGTGTGACAATGTGGGAGCCCGCGTTTCTGGAACTCTATTGTATAAAGAACTGTAAAATATAAAAAAAAGGGATACAAACTTACATATAATTTCATATGTGTATACAAACTTTAAATTGACTAAAAGAAAAAAAATAATAATAAAATAAAATAAAAAAAGTAAAAAGAAAAGGTTGCATACCTCCTGTACATCTACCAAATATGGTACTTTCTTTTAGTATTCGCACGAAATCTTCCACCTTTTGTTCAAAAACCCGGTCTACAACATCAACTCTATCTGATGGACTGAGTTCCGGATAGTCTTCCATGCACCTTTTTATTTCTGGCCAATTTACATTGCATGTGAATGTAATAAAGAACTGCGGGTTTCCAAGAACGCGACATATGGCAAGGGCATCGAGATAATGACTATACATGTATCTTGGTCCACCAGTAAAGCTTGCTGGTAGAATGATTCTCTTTCCTATGTCGGCTCCGGGATGGTCTCCTCTTGACATCGCATCACAAATGCCTGACAGACACTCGCTTCTGAAATTACTTTGCTTGGCACGTACAAAATCGAGTCTGTCTTGTTCAAGCGTGCAGTACACTGAAACGACGTATTGCTGGAACAATCTACCACTTCTAAAAATATGTCCATATTCACCTGCCCGTTCATGTAGCTGATATGTGTAATACTCTTTCATCGAAACTTTTTTTCTTTTTCTGTATGAATAGGATAGGAAACTGAAGACCCATTTTCGTGTTGTACCCCGGTTGACCATATACAAATAGGATAGGAAACTGAAGACCCATGTAAGAACTGTGAAGCTTATTTATTCTTTTAGGACGTTTATCCTTGTACTCTATGATAACATCATAGTCTGTTATGCTATTCGCTGCATCTCCAAATAGTATTGCTCCAAGAGTGCCAGATGTAGGGAGCTGGTATTGGCGAGCACCAACCACATTATATAGTTGGATCTTCATTTCAGGTACATTTCCTTCATTACATTTGTCTCGTGCTGTCCTAAAAATTTGAACCAACTCGTTATGCTGATCGAGTGCATGCATCAAACCTTCAACAATTTCAGGCTTTAAATTAGTATGACCTTCATGTGTAAAAGGTTTCAGTCTATTCTTGACCTCGTTATCTGTATCATATATATACAGTTGCAAGAATCTTGGGTCCTTGTCATTAGTAGGACACATTGTCCCTATCCAATGATACACTTGACCCGAGATCTTGAAAACATATGGTCCTTTTCCATCGTTTACTGAGTCATCAACCGTTGCTCCAAAAGATGTCATACTGAACATCTGATTGTATGCACGTATATTTTCTATAAAATGTTTATTCTTGAATAAGTCTTTGAAATATTGTGGAGGATCAACTTCTTTTTCAAAGTGAATCTGACCACCTCCACAGCAGCGATGATATTTAAGTCTCCTTTGCGTCCCATTTCTTTTTAATCTTTCCCCATACCAAAAACGTGCATTACAATATTCACAGGTCCAATCAGGGTCGCCCAAGTCAATATATAAACTGGATACATCTGTCACATGTTATTGTCAAATTATTAGATTTAAAACTTAAACATTAAAAAAATTGTAATTTATATTCGAACAAAATTACCTTCACTGTAACGTTTGGTATGACAATTGTTGTTTGGTTTTAACATTGGTTCACCGTTCACCGAATTTGGTGCACGTGATTTTCTTTTTCGCCCTGCTGTAATGAAATAAAATTAGCTACTATTTTTAGAATTTGTTAATAGTAAATCGTATTTAATAAATTTTTTTTACCTGTAGTTGTTGTTTTCCTATGACAGGTTGCCATAGATGTACAATGGATCTCCGCATCTGCTGACTCTGTAGCACTTAAGAAACCGGGTTGCTCAGGTACCATCTCGCTGTCTATATTTTCGTTTTGAAAGTGCATTGGTAATGCATCACTTGTTAAAAAAGTTCTGGAACCTATTCCTGGCTTTCTTTTGTTTTCAAATCGCGAGCTGGTCGATGCATCATTTTCTGCATATATAACACACACCACTGTTAAAGTCATGTACATATTTTGATATAACAGTATGTCACACAAATAGTAATAAAGAGTTAGTATACCATAAATCTTTAAAGCATCTGATGTTAGAGAACTTTGGTTATTTTCTGGGTATGTCTCCATAAATATACGTTTGCCTTTAACATCAAAATTGCTTGTATGCATTTTGTCATTGCTGTAACGACCTTTTTTGCACGAACTAAGAGGATATGTAGTTTCTAAACTGGAATTAGGGTATGCTGACATTTGATGATTTCCATTGATAGCGTACTTAGGATCATATTGGTGAGCTGCAAAATCATATGTATAATATCCTGCATTAACTGAAGGAAAAAAAATTAGGTGCATCATAATTGAGCTGCCATAAATACATAGTTAAGTAAATTAAATGAGGATCTCAATAGTAATAAATGCATTTGGTCATAAATGAAATGGTATAAATAAATGAATCTATGGAAAGGAATAATACCTTCATTTTTGCCTTTTTTGGTCTTTGTAACTTCACACGTTTTTTCTCTTTTTCTTTTTGATGTATTCTTTGTCACCGAATTTTCAGGTAAAGGGATATTTTGTCTTTCGTGGGGAAATGTTCGCTAAAAGGACGAATTTGGACAGATGATTCAGCCACAGTAGAAGGTATGTCCTCTGCAATTGTTGGTGTTCTTCCATACCACATGTTTTGTCCAACAAAATCGGCTTGTTGTTGGGCAGTTGTATTTGTACTTATATTAACATTAAACTGGGGGTTCCAATTTGGCTGTTCCAAGTATTTTTTAAAAGAGTCTGATTCTTTTAAAGTTTTATATCTTAGAGGCATTATCAATGTATCGTCACAGTGTAACAATATAAGCAGGTAATTACGGTCAAAAAGTGGAACTAATGCAACTTCAAACAGAAGCAACAGAAGTTGTGAAAAAAAAGAAGATGCAAAAACCAAAATTGATGTAAAAGTATCTATGCATGTCATATTATAGCAGATTGTTTTAAAAATCAAAACGAACCACATTAGTAAAGGCAAGTAATTCAGAAACCTATATACTAACATGAGTGAATAGAAAAAGTAAAAAAAAAAAAAATTAGAGAAACAAAGAAAAGTTCACTTATATTTATACCTCCTAACTTTCAACTAAACATATCTCTTTGTTTATGCAGGCTGAACAGAGATTAAACACAGTGAAGATGGTCTTGTTTGTGCAAGCTGGAAACAGATTGCAAAGGCTGAAGATGGGCACCAGAACTTTCTGGGGTAATCCTTGAACAATTCCTATAATAAATCAAGGTATTAGGTGTCTTCCTGGGAAAAGAAAACCATAACATGGTCATTTAATGCAGACTGTACAGCAAATAACGGGGTTCCACTTGAAAATAACGGAGCTACAGTGGTTTCTACAGTGGTCTTACAGGAGCTACAGTTGTTTGAACAGTGATATAACGGAACGAGATGTAATAGTATTTAGGATGTATTATTTACAAAGCAAATAGGATTTGTCCAAGTGTCCCACTAACTCTTGTAAACCAATAGAAACTTGCCAACAAAGTGCAACTTCCAATTTTATTTTATTTTTGTGGAATGGAGTGTAAATGCACTAAGTAACCTCCCCTCTTTTAGTATATATATATAATTAATGACTAGGTAAATTACGGGGTATTACATACAACATCATTCATGCAAGAACAACCATAGACAATACATCATTAAACAAAGACTAAGAAACAATACCAATCATTAACTAGCATAACTAATCATCTCCCATTGCATGCTTGGTCCAAAACTTAACATCCGCTTAATTATTCTTGAACTAGACATTTGAAGAACATCTAGTTGGATGGTGGAGTGGCTGATGGTGAGGATGAAGGAGGAACCGAAGGTGTTGCCGGTGGAGGCATGGAAGCAAGAGGAGTTGGTTGCACATTTTGTTGAGCAATGAGATACTCGATGTGACCAAACATGATATGCAATTCATCTCGAAGAGAGTGGATGGGATGAAAGTAATGGAAGTAACAAGCACACCCCATCGTGTGGTTGTTGACAAATTAGTAGGGAATTGAATTCCCGAGGATTGGAGATGATGGTGGTGTGGAAGGGATGTTTTCCAATGGCCCATTTGGTGATGTGGTGGTATGGTTTGGTGATTTTGTTGGATGAGGATGTTGGTTTCTTGGTGATAATATGGAGTGAGTGGGAGATGAAAGTTGATTACTTACAAATGGAGTGAAGGCACCCGAACTTGATTCGGTAAGCAAAGGTGACAAATTTTTGATGAATGATGAGAAAGGTGATGTAGTTGGCTTTGAGCTAGATGATGGTTTTGATGATGAGTAGGAAGTACCATTGGTGGATGGTGTTTTAAATGGAGCACTTGGTGCTTGAGGTGATGTTGGTGGTGACTTAGGAGATGGAGTGGAATCATAGAGTGTGAGGTCAATGAAGGTTGTTTGAGGTCGAATGATTTTGAGTTTTGGTCTTTTGTTTGGAGGTTGTGTTTTGAGCTCTTTCTTTGTGGTTGAAATGGTGGTGGAAGATGAGGCCATTGTAGGTGATGTGGAAGAGATGAATGGTTGTTGTGGTGAGGTTGAGGATGATGAGTAAGGCTTAAATAATCAAGCTTAGTTATGATTTGGGCAAAGCATGCTAAGTTTTTCAGAAAAATGGTTATAGTCTGGGTTTTGAAAATACCAGTTCTCTATAACCTAGGCTCTGATACCATCTGTAACACCCCCAAAATCGGGCCCAGCGGAAGCATACATGCATTGGGGTGCTACTAAACTAGTATCATAACATGAGGTACAAAGAACGGTTTTTATCTCAATCGTTTAGAAAACAATGGGTTTACATATTTCAAAAGTATTGCGGAAATAGGTCCATAAAATAAATGAAGTGGTCCCAACAGTTTATCAGAGTCGTCTATGACCATGCCATAACATTTGCCAAGTGCCTCCAACAGTAAGTTATCACCTTAGGAAACCTGAGAATACATGCTAAAAAGTGTCAACACAAAGGTCGGTAAGTTCATAGAGTTTATATAAAAACAGTTAAAATTATTCGAGTTTGTGAGATAATGAAGTAAATAGTGGGTTACGTTGTCATACACCCATAGTTCATTTGTTGTTTGCCCTAACCGGGTCAATAGTTGAGTGAATCAATAGTGTTTCTATAAAAATCAGTTGAACACAAGTTTCAAGTTCAATAAACAGCGGGCCACGTTGTTATACGCCCATAAATTTAGTAGTGCAGTACTGTATCATGACTACAGTACCGCCTTATTGCTCTAAGTCTCATGAACGCAACCCTTAACATGTGTGACACCATAAAAATGATGTAAGTAACAGACATCATAGAAATGATGTAAGTAATAGTGCCCTCGTGTAGGAGTTTGCCAACATCCTATTGTTGTTCAAATAAAGTGCATTTGGCTACCTATCCGGCTAGCACAAATGGGGCGTCAACTGCCAATAGATCTATTCACTATATTCGCGTTCACTCGCAAGTGACTAAGGTTCATGATGTGAGGGACTTTCAGTGGCAAAAGTGTGTCTTAGGCAATAATAATCATGGTAGCATACAGAAAAATACTTGTGTTCATGTTTGTAGCATGTAGTATGTTTCAATAAACAAATAGAGTGTTTCATCAATTGAGTAAAACGTTTAAGATAAATGAGTAAAATTTGTAAGTAAAACGAGCATGTATCTCCCCCAAAGAGTTCAAAATAGATAAAAGAGGGGCTATGACTCACCTCAGTAAAATAGTTGTCTGAAGTGAAATAAATCAAGTAGTGATAGTGAGCGGCACCGACACGCGACCTAGATTAGTATGGCAAGTTTAGTTTACAGTTTCAGGCTTAAGACTCGATGAAGTTTAAGCAAGTTTAAAAGTTTTAGAGTGTTTGTGTTATTGTTGCTTGTGTGGCAGCATTTAAGTTTAAAATAGTTTTCTGTATGTTTGCTTGGATTGGCTCTTGGAAGTGTATGATAATAAAAGTATCAAAGATGAATAAATCTTCAGTTCGACCGAAACCGAAAGATGATGTACGGGAAGTAATCACAAGTAAATGATAGACGAAGTCGGGTTACAGGAATGTCATTTAAAAGCTAAATATTAGTGAATAATCAAAGTGTGTACAAATTATATTTTAAGTGTTGATTTTATTTAAAGAGTTTGTATTTAAATATACACTTGTAGTTATAAGCGTAGGATTTTTATAAAATTGAGCATGACTCGTGTATATGTTCTAGTTGTACGAGATGGCTAAGTGTCATAATAATTAATAAACCGTTGTCATAACATTTGTTTAAAAATAAGTTATTATAAAGTATAAGTAAATCGTTGTCATAACTAAGGAAATTATAAGTTGTCATAGTTTTAATGTTGTGGAAAAATTAAGCTTTGAATATTAGTATAATTTATGATATGTTTATAAAATATGTTTAGTAGATTTAAAAAGTATGAAGTAAATTAATATCGAGTATAAAGGAGCCGAGTGAGTCGGGAATGAATCGTGAAGTAGGCCGACGAAACTACCAATGTGACCCGATTAGAATGACGATCCGAGGATGCATCACACTACACTCTTTTACTTGTTATGTACTATGATTTATCTTTAGAGTTTAGACTAATATATGAAAGTAAAAATATTTGGCAAAGATTATTTCTGGTGTATTATGTATCTCACGCACCCTTTAGTAAACACAAGTGGGCTTTCAGCTCAGTGATAAAACAAACCCACCCAGTTGGGCATGTGGGCTTCGACTCAGTAGTAAACACACCAGACTAAAGCAAATGTATAGCATTGCCTTTTGACATCATTTTGACACAAAAGTGTGTGAACCAAATTCTCCTAAGTTGAGCTCGAATGACCAAGTAACAATAAATCCGAACCTCCTCGACCAAGTGATTTGACATAACCCAAAGGTACCCTTAGTGTACGGGCTTGAGGCCCTTTAGCCAAGCTAAACAAACACACCCCAGGTGTGCTTGTGACTCGAAATAGTTGAGTAACACTAACACAGGTATAAACACAATTGAAAACCACAACACACCTTTGTGTTGTTGCTGCTAACCGAGCCATGATACCCTTCGTGGGTGGTGACGGTCGAAACAAAAGCAAGGCTAACACCCTTGTAACCTGGGATAAACAACATAACACACCCTTTGTGGGTGCGTTTGTCTTGAACCGAAATCATCAACCAGACCACCCTTGTGGTACCTGGGTCTCGACCGCAAACAACGAATAACCAAGCAAGTCTTATACCAACAAAATCCAAAAATACCATGTGCAAACCGAAGTTGCTCCCACTGTGGTTTGGCCACAGTGGGTTTCGACCCACAACAAACCAACATACTACATACCAACCAAAATCACCACAGAACTTGAAAATATTACCATATCAAATCCAAATACACCTTACTGCTAGGTTAAGTCCAAGCAGGGGTTCGACCTCGGGAATAATTACAAAACTTAAAATGACTCAATCAACAGAGACCAAAAAAATCAACACTTCCAAGTATGAGCCAAGTAAATATGATTTTTGTTTCTTAGTTAAATCATTATAGAGTTCAGTTTGCCACACAACTAAATAACACAAAGGTGTATCATAATTTCTCATATTCGGCTTAATAAAAACAAGGTTTACAATTAATCAATATCAACAACAATTTGAGACTGAATGTCAACAATAAATTCGAATGAAACAACACCATTATCACAAATATGTTCACAGACTCGAATTAAGGAAAAGAAAGGAGATAGGTTTACCAACAAAGAGAGTCGATTACTTGATTCGAGAAAAATACAAACAAGCTTCCAAACCCGATCCAACAAGTGATTCCACACACCCCATAAGTTTTCTTAACTCGTTACCCTTGCACCGATAACCACTTTTTGTTTTTTATTTGATGATTTGGTTGGGTGTGAGGAAACTTATGTGTACCGAGTGGGATTTAAAGAAAAATATACATGGTGTGTTTGATTCCTCTCTCGTCCTCGTCAGTCAACCCTCTAACCAAAAAGGGTAACCATCGTCCTCATCTTGCATCACCCTTTTGTTGTGATTAATTGACTATGGAGGGGAAGACAAAAGGATCAGACCTGGGGCTTCAAGGATGCTAGGGACCTATTGTCTTTATCGTGGCATCGCTGGTTAAGCTGATGGGATTCAGAAGTGGGGATTATGAAGCATAGCAGAAGGAGGGAGGAAGAAGCAGATCTGGGTTTTGATGCATGAGGTGGGGATGGGACGTAGCAGAAGTGAGAGAGAGGAAGAAGACGTGTTTGTGGGTACGAAGGGATAAAACCATTTTACGTTTTATATATCTATTTATTTATTTATTTTTGATTTTATTTGTTTAATTTAGTATTTTAAATATAACGGTAAGTATTAAATAAAAGTGAGGTTAGTTTAAATAAAAAGGTGAGTTTGCGAATTGTTTTTGGTTCCGTAACACTTGCTGGGGTTTCGTTGAGCTCGGGTGTAATTTGATGCTTCCTCAGTTAGCGTGAGCGCGAAAAAATATATGACTTATGAGAACGTTGTTATAAAAGTAGTATAAAAACACAATTATGGATTCTAGATAGTAAACATTAGATTTATGCCGTTACTAGGTTGGTGTCGGTACGTGTGAGTTACGTCACATAATTAGTTGACGAAATCATTCGTAGTTGTAAAAAAAATTACCATGAAAATGGTTAATTAGACCTTCATAATAAATTACTTCATGTTTAGCGATAATTAATGACTAGGTAAATTACGGGGTATTACATACAACATCATTCATGCAAGAACAACCATAGACAATACATCATTAAACAAACACTAAGAAACAATACTAATCATTAACTAGCATAACTAATCATCTCCCATTGCATGCTTGGTCCAAAACTTAACATCCACTTAATTATTCTTGAACTAGACATTTGAAGAACATCTAGTTGGATGGTGGAGTGGCTGATGGTGAGGATGAAGGAGGAACCGAAGGTGTTGCCGGTGGAGGCATGGAAGCAAGAGGAGTTGATTGCACATTTTGTTGAGCAATGAGATACTCAATGTGACCAAACATGATATGCAATTCATCTCGAAGAGAGTGGATGGGATGAAAGTAATGGAAGCAACAAGCACACCCCATCATGTGGTTGTTGACAAATTAGTAGGGAATTGAATTCCCGAGGATTGGAGATGATGGTGGTGTGGAAGGGATGTTTTCCAATGGCCCATTTGGTGATGTGGTGGTATGGTTTGGTGAGTTTGTTAGATGAGGATGTTGGTTTCTTGGTGATAATATGGAGTGAGTGGGAGATGAAGGTTGATTACTTACAAATGGAGTGAAGGCACCCGAACTTGATTCGGCAAGCAAAGGTGACAAATTTTTGATGAATGATGAGAAAGGTGATGTGGTTGGCTTTGAGCTAGATGATGGTTTTGATGATGAGTAGGAAGTACCATTGGTGGATGGTGTTTTAAATGGAGCACTTGGTGCTTGAGGTGATGTTGGTGGTGACTTAGGAGATGGAGTGGAATCATAGAGTGTAAGGTCAATGAAGGTTGTTTGAGGTCGAATGATTTTGAGTTTTGGTCTTTTGTTTGGAGGTTGTGTTTTGAGCTCTTTCTTTGTGGTTGAAATGGTGGTGGAAGATGAGGCCATTGTAGGTGATATGGAAGAGATGAATGGTTGTTGTGGTGAGGTTGAGGATGATGAGTAAGGCTTAAATAATCAAGCTTAGTTATGATTTGGGCAAAGCATGCATTAGGAGATTTCAAGCACATAAAGATGTTTAACTAAACAAGGTAAGGTGGTGATAATCATGCAATAGGTTAGGATTGCAGGAAAGAAGAATACAGTGCAAAATCCGTGATCCCACAGGGATGGTCCGATAAATATCAGACAGTCCCTTATCACTTTGGGACCGCCGGCAGTGGGTTTACAGATTTTCTCAGTTTTTCATTTCTGCAGTCCTGTACACACAATGTAATACTACTCTATACAATCAATTACAAACAATACTTCAACGATAAAAGATGTCTCAAACTAACTAAACATCTCATGATAATATCAAAATTCAAGCATAATCAACAATCCAACATATCTGAAAGTCATAATACAAATAAAACAAACATAATTGTATCAAGTACATTACACATAATCATAATTTCATTCCAAAACACATTTACTTCTTCTTCTTTTTGAGGAGGTTCTTGATCGACTTCAAACCTTTCCTTTGCTCGTCTCGGATTTGAGTAAGAAGAGTGATCATAGATGGATCTTGAGACTCAAGATTTTGAGGAATTTGAGGAAGGGCATTTATGAAGTTTTGAGAAGGAGAAGAAGCGGATGCATTAGAGCTACCAACATGTCCATCACCATCTATGTGATGGGAGGATGAATCACTAGAAGATGACTCGGGAAACAAGGTCCTTTTCGACCCTGAATCAGACCTTGTTTTACGCTCAATATGAATAGAGAGCGGAAGCATGACATGATCATGAATGAGGTACTTCTCCGATTGGAGTTGCGGAAATTCATTCATGATATGGTTGAATAGACGGGTCAGGAGGATACCATATGGCATGTTTAACTTTTTGGTGACAAATTCCATTCTCCTGACCATGTAGAATGCTAGATTGTAAGGCTTCGTTTTGGCAATACAATAAAGCATGTGACCGAGACACGCGGGAAGATGATCCCTATTGCCACCTAGGCAAAAGGCATTTTCACGTACCACTTCATCAATGGCTTTTAGATGGTTTTTGACTTCTTTTGTGAGGATTTGGTTTTCTTCTACAAGAATTTTCTTACCCCGGTATGTACGAGTAAGAGGTGAAGTTCGAGACTTTAGAACGATAGTTTTGATGTCATTTGGAGTTGGAGGAACAGTGGCATATTTCCCACGTGTGGGGCTGCTTCTGACAAGAGCATCAAGGATCCATTCGTCAGTGAAAGAGCATTGCCCCGAGGTGGGAACACCAAGGATGTGACCAAAGTTGGGAAGGGAGTATGAAAAGAATTTGTCTTGAATGACAAACTCGACATAAAGCTCATTTACAGACTCGACTCTCAACCTAAATTGGCTATAAAATTCTAGAACAAATCGAGGAACAATAGACTCATTAATCTTATAAAGACATTCAAGTTTAGCCGAACCCAACATGGCTTCAAAGTAACTAAAATCCTCAAAGTCGGGATGAAAAACACGACCTTCATGTATAGCCCGTTTTTCAAAATGTTGGAAACTGTATGATAAAGATGCGGTGTAATTGGTTGAAACAATGGGTATGTAATCGCGTGTCTTTTTGTGATCCACCCAGTTTGGTTTAGGCATAATTTTCCTATAACACAAAATTAAGTAAAGTAAATATCAAGTTGGCTAGCCTATAGTTTTTATGCCTACATTTTTATACCAAGAATTCATTTTATTTTCAAAATTTCTGACTCATTTTGTTGCATGGTTATGAAAACGTTTCTGACATGTATTAACAATGTATAACTACGTTTTTGTTACGTGATTAAACAATATTAACAACATTAAATTCGAATTGGGGATAATCTCATTTTTTACCTATTTTCAAAATCCGCAAAATAGGTTGATTATTTGGTTAATTTGAATGTTATCAGTACTACATTGTTTAGATTGGCCATTAATTGTTGTTAGTTTAACAAATAGATGAGAATCCCCAATTTTTAATTTTGTGTTTATATGAACCCTAATGGTTCAATTCGAATTGATTGAATGAAATTGAATAGATTGACTTACAATAGAGTGATTAGCAAGTGTTGGTGATTGATGATCTTGAAATTCTAAGTCTTGAATTAGTTCAATTTTAGGTGATTGGGATTTTGGGGTTATGGTCGAGTTTTTCGTCACTTCTGCAGCAAAAGAGGGTGTTTGGTTTTGTTTTTCATGTTCTGAGATGAGAAAACGGGATATTGCCTCAAAAAGCCGGACGGTCTCTTATTGATATGGGATCGCCGGGAGCTAAACCGCCGTCAGTAAGTTGGGTGGTTTTGACAGTTTTTGTTGTTTTAGTTATTGTGACAGGTCTTTGGTTCCAAGTCATTTTAAAATGTGACTTAGTGTATTTTAAGATACGAAATAGACTCAATACGCACGAGTAGGTTAAGGAATGGGTATGAAGTGGAATCGAGACAGAAGAAAAGGAAAAGACTCTATACGCTTGAATAAGGAGTGGATTTTGAGTCGAAACAGAAGAATAGGAAAGAAGCAAAACGTTCAATGGAATTTAAGGACGAGAGTTGCATCGGAGAGGCTAGAAGTCAATCATGTAAATTTTAAGAAAAGTCATAGACGAGAACTGGAGAGCAAATAAAGATTGAAGTAAGTGTGCATCGTCTATAGTGATTGATTGATGAGAAATTCGTTATAAATAATGGTTGTGGTAAGACCATTATTTTTCCAAATAATTTGCTTGAATCCAAAGATGGATAAGCATTTTAGACAGAACGTCTAATGGACAAAAATCGTATAGCACACAAGAACATATAGACATTATCTAGCATGCAAGCAAGTAACGATAAATCACATAGTCACGTAAGCATATAGCAAGCATTCATTAAACAACTATGATAGACGAGAATGCAAGAAGACTTACCTTGGCCTCTAGCTATCCTTAATGACACATATCATAACATGTGTCGTGTATGTGATGGAAGACATGATGAAACTCACTTGGCGAATCGTCCTTGAGTGTAGTTACACAATCTAGCCACGCATTGTTTTGATTTCTAACCATCGTCCTTAGGCTATCTATCTACGTACTTAGTCTTCTTCATTATCATCACTTCAAGACTTGTTGATTAGTACACTAACTTAGTTGTTAATGTGATTCTTGTCGGCAACATTACCTACAATAAAAACATTCAAAATAGTAGTACACGATTCTACTAAAATTAAGTGACTTACTAAGAATTTATTTTCATCGTTTTGGCTTGAACATTTCCTTGATGAAAGTTTTAAAATCTTTTGCCATATATCATTTTCCACATTTCATAAAATGGTTTTGTCAAAACTAATTTTTAGTTAAGTTTTATAAGCCAATATTTGGACTTCAATGTCTAGCAAAAGTTTCTTATGAAATCTTAATTTTCGAAATCTATTCTCATTTATTAAAAATATCAAAAGAGATGACATGCCAAAGATTATGACTAATTGATTTCACATAACTTTCAAATTCATTTTCCCAAATGACAAAGTTTTCATTTTCAAAAAAAATGGTGACTAATTCAAATAGATCCCTTCTAAGTATCTTTCAGACTCCATAGATCGATTCAAGTTTTAAAGTACAGTATACTATAAAGATCTTGATAACCTGGCTCTGATACCAATTGTAGAAACTAGAAGGGGGGGGGGGGTGTTGAATAGTTTCACCGTTTCATTTTAGTTGTTAAAACGTTTCGCCGTTTTTAGGTCCGGTTTATATTCTTTTGCAAACTTGTTGAATTCTACTTGTTATGTGATATCAATTTAACTAGTAACAACAAACAAGTAAAGTAAAGAGTAAGGAAAGAACACAACCAAGGAGACGTGGCGATTTATAGTGGTTCGGCACGAAGCTCACTCTTCGTCCTACTCCATTCCCCGAGTACCACACTCGAGAGTTATCAATCACTATATCAACACACTCCTTCAGGCGGAGCAATCCGTACACATGCTTAAACAAGGCTTAACGACACTAAGCATAATCTCGAGTTCTAATCGTAGCTAGAACCAATCTACTCCAAGGCCCACGTGGCCACACGAACAAGCACTCTTGTCCATCTTGAATCTTCACCTGATCCAAGTCTTCACATATTTGACACACTTGATTCTTCACCCAAACCAAGCCTTCACACTTTGACACTCTTGGTTCTTCACCCGAACCAAGACTTCACACACTAGACATACTTGGTTCTTCACCTAAACCTAGACTACACACATGACTCGCTTGGATCATCACCCGGTCCAAGTCTTTACATAATATTTCGACAAGCTCCTAACCTACACACTAGGACATCATTCTCCTCACACTAATACATGAACTAATCTAGTTACAACACTTCTTGAATCTACATCACCATCCAAGTTCACACAAATATCCCCTCCTCGACTCACACACAAGTCGGATAACAATGACAATATTTACAGAACCTATCACCGTAACACTTGTTACGTTTGTGTGTGGACACCTATAACATCTCGAGACTTCATTGATATCGAGAGTTCTTCTCTTGCACTTGACGAAAGAGGAAATCACTTATAAACAAATTCCTACATGNATATTTCGACAAGCTCCTAACCTACACACTAGGACATCATTCTCCTCACACTAATACATGAACTAATCTAGTTACAACACTTCTTGAATCTACATCACCATCCAAGTTCACACAAATATCCCCTCCTCGACTCACACACAAGTCGGATAACAATGACAATATTTACAGAACCTATCACCGTAACACTTGTTACGTTTGTGTGTGGACACCTATAACATCTCGAGACTTCATTGATATCGAGAGTTCTTCTCTTGCACTTGACGAAAGAGGAAATCACTTATAAACAAATTCCTACATGTTATAGTGATCAAAGACTCAAGGGGAAAATAAAAACAGAAAGTTTTGTGTGTGAAAAACATTGTTTTCTGAAGTGTAACAGTTCAGTATTTATAGGCGACAGGACTGGCCTGGTGGTCCCGTAAATAGGCGACGGTCCTTTATCACTAAGGGACCGCCGACCCCTTTAAGGGACCGTCCAGACAAAAATGCTCCCTTTTTGTCCTGACGTGGTGAAAACTTATCTGGTGTAGTTTTAACTATTTTGGGGGAAAAAATAGCTGTTACACATTTGAATTTAAATATATTTTCTTAATAAAACATTTCTTTAAAAACACAAAAATACTTTTGTGAAAATGTTTTGACAAACTTAAAAATGTAAGTTTATAAGAAAATAAAAACTTCTTTGATCACCAAACTAATGACGGTATAAAGTTTGTTCATACCTGAAGTGATGTTGTAGGAGCTTCGTGGAAGTAACGAGTTTCCTCGGTTAAAAACTTATTAACCGTAACTTTACGTAACATGTCTATATATTTTGTGATTATCAAAACACAAGAAGATCGAATAATGCAAATAACGTTTTTGACATTATTTGTATTAACCGACTCATTATAAATGTTTGGTTCACAGGATGATTCAGACCTAAAGTGAGATATCTCACATCTTCAATTCCGAGTAAATACGGTGGGTTTTAAAAAAGTTTGTCAGTGGCTTTGTGTTGGGATTATTCTACGCCACAACTTTTTTATGTTTTACCACCTTTACAAATTTATTGTATTTTATATTCAAAACTAACAAATAATTAAATTCAATAGCAAATTATAAAAGAAATATATATTTATAATCTTATATTTTCTCTTTCCTACATCAAATCAAAATCTAAATTCAAATCCAATACGTAATCCTAATCCAAATCATAATCCTAAACCCATCTATAAACCAAACGAGCCCTAAGTCTTTTTGGATGATTTTATCAAAACTATAGTACACTGCAATTCCCAACTTTACAACTCAATTCTAAGGGCCCGTTTGATATTTGGGTTTTGGAAGGATTAGGCTGACTCCTTTCCCAAATCCATTGTTTGTTATGATACATTCTCATTCTGACACAACCTTGCATCCTGAATAGTAAAATCTCACCTCCATGGTGGGTTTTGTATATAATGTCATTTCAAGTAAAAATTTTTATTTTATTAAATTAGTCAACCACATATTGTTTTGTCTTTTTTCTTTCTTTTACTTTTTATTTTATAAAAAATGTGTTTTATTACAATCTAAGTAATATTTTCTATTTAATTTTTTTTTATAAAATATACTTAAATAAATATATTTCTCTCTCCTAAACCTATCTTAAATCCAAATCCTAAACCAAATCCAAATCTTAATCCAAAACCACTTATAAACCAAACGGGCCCTAAGTATTTTTGAATGTTCAACCGGACTCAAGTCTTTTTAATTTTGTTCATCAAACTATACTGTATTTTACATTGAAATTTTTATGTACTTTACAGCCGAGTCCAACTAAATACCCGATCGATTTATACCGAGTCCAACTAAAACATCCTTTTAAATTTAATGAATGAGAAACATGCCCCCAACTTTATAATATTCCACATTTTAAGTATATAATAACAAATCAACCCATAATGTAACTCTAAGAATTCCCACCATTATTTCCCCATCACCAAAATCACAGTAATCCTTCAATTTCTTCTTCATTTCTTAATGAATTTTAATTCTGTAAACGCCAATTGATTCAATTTTTCATTGCGCTTGTAATGAATAGCTTTGATTAGTTTCGTTAGGGTTTTAGGAATCCCCCAACTTTGGGGGTTTTCATAATTTTTCAATAGATTGGGTTAATTCGTTCGATTAAATCAGAAAACACAAAAAATTGATTTGTAGGTTCATTTTTGATGTCTAAACCCTAATTTTGAGATTTTTTACTGTTTTCTTCTATATCTCACATGGCGAATAATAAACGGTCATCTAAGAGACAAATTAAGCCTCCGGCGAGGCTTAATGATCATGTTACTAGTATTGTGAATAAAGAGAAGGAGGTGTTGAATATTAGTAATGAGGATAAAGAAATTAGGGCTTGTACAAGGGAAATGAGTGGGGGAAAAGGGGATAAAGAGGTTGGGAAAGATCAGAGTGGGATTAGTAAGGAAGGTGTAAATGTTAGCATAGTGGATGATACTGAGAACAATGGTAGTCTGAATAATGATATTGCAGGTTGTGTGGAGACTATTGAGAAGGGTACTGAGGTGAATAAGACTGTTAGTACAGAGAATGTGGTAAATGTTGAAAAGGTTAATGAGGAGATTGTAAATGTTGATAATAATAACAAGGAGAATGTGGATAATACTGAGGTAAAGGGTAGCAGTAGGAAGGAAATTGGAAACACTTATGCTAGAATGGTGGCAAAGGATATCAAAAGTGTAGATAATAAACTGAGTTTTGTGCCTAATGAAATCAGTGATGAGGGCAGTGATGTAGTGATTTTTGATGAAGAGTTGGTTGGTATGTGCTTATTCACATACCTTTTATTCACCATTTTCAGACCTTAAAGACCAAGAACTAACGTTAAACGCCAAAGATATCGTGTTTTTGTGTTTGTTACTGTGCAGGGAAGGATATTGCATAAATGGCAACAAAATCAACCAAAAAGCCTAAAACGAGCACGAGATGTGGAAAAGAGTCTAGAAGTGAAGCCAAAGATGAAATCTCTTAAGAAAAGCCCGTGACGACGAAATTATTCCTTAGAAGCTCAAGAAAATAAAAGAGACACTTAATCAATATTCAAAGATATTTAAAAGAAAAACCGTCCAAGTTTGAGCAAGTGATCTTTTAATTCTTTGACGACTTTTAGAGAACACGTCAACACGAAGCCTCAAGTTACAAGAAGTTACATTTAGTATTTGAAACGTTTAGTAGTCTTGTAATGTAGTTTATGTGTTGTTTTCATGAGATGTAAAAGTCTAGGAGGCAAAATGTACACGAAGGCAAACTTGAACCCCTCCTAGCATGATAAATACCCCATGGGTGGCTTCATTTTGAAGCTAGTCTTAGTTTTATTAAGTTTTAGTTTGTAAGTTTTTTAATTAATGCATTTTTAATTTTCATGTCTTAAACTTTTCTTTTTAGCTTATTGTCATTCATCTTCATCTTTCATCTAAATCTTTACATGTTTTGAGTTATTTTGGTTGTTGTTAATCTTTGTTTACATCATTTTTAATCTTTTACAAAAGCTTTAATAAACTTCTTGTCACCTTTGCATGTTTTCTTTTCGTATGACATATAAAAATATGGGTTAGGGTTTAGTTTTGGATCGCTAGCTTATATACAAGCTTATTTGTTGTTTAAACTAGTTTTTCTACAAAATCTTTATAAGTTTTTAGAGTTTAGATTAGTTGTTTCATGATTAAATATGGTCCAGTACATTTTTTAGATTCTTGCGAGTATGAGTTTTTAGGGTTTAGCGAGTTTTGGTGTCTAGTGTTTAGTTTTGCGAGTTTAGTTTTTAGGGTTTAGCGAGTTTTGTTCATGTTCTGCGAGTATCATCTTTAGTTTCTTGCGAGTTTGGTCTGTCTTTAGCGAGTATGAGTTATTTTCTGCGAGTATGGGACAAGTTCTAGCGAGTATGAGTAGATTTCGAACTGTTGTTGCGAGTATGGTCTTTTGATTGCGAGTAAGCATTCTTGTTAGCGAGTTTCAACTTGGCTAACTAGTTTTGCGAGTTAGGTACCATATTTTGCGAGTTTAGTTTTCTAGAAGTTAGGGTCATGCGAGTATGAGTTTATGTTTGTGAGTAAAGGTCTAGTTTCTTTGCGAGTTTGGTCTAATCTCTTGCGAGTATGAACACATAAATTGCGAGTATGGTTTTTATTATTGCGAGTATGGGATTTGTTCCATGTTTTGCGAGTATGAGTTTTCTAGTTTAGCAAGTTTAAGCTTTAATTTGTGTCGACTTTTATCTATTTCTTTTATAAGCCGAGTCAGGCTTCTCTTTACCTCATCGTTTCATCGAGTGAGGGTTTTGTTTAGTTCATTTCTAAACGAAACTCCGCCGAATTTTCTAAAAATATATTTACCAAGTTTTCTTAAACTTTAGCTTATCTCCTTTTCATTTTAGATTAAAAACTTAGTACGCAAAATCTTTTAAATCCTTTTCTACTTTCTTTTACATTCGTTAGTTAATATTAGTTACTTTCCTTTTCGTTAATTAAATCTAAAAACCAAAAACAATTTTACTTTCTTATTGAGCTTTTCTTTCTTATATCTTGTTTAACTTTTCTTTATTTCTTCTATTTCTTTTATAGTTGTTCTCAATCATTTTCGTTCATCAAAAATACAAAACACCAAAAATAATTTCTTTATTACTTTCTTTTGTCATTTGCAATTTAAATTTCAGTCAACTTTAGCTTAACGTAGTTTAATGTTTACTTTTCTTGTTAAACTTGTTTCTTTTAATAACGTACTTACGTACGTTTAAGTTTTAAGCAATTTTCGTAGTGTAAACAAAAACCAAATCTCAATCTTTAAACTCATTCACTTCACATAAATCACAATTTTGAGCTGACAAGATCCATTCAACCCTCGTTGGGACTACGACTCGAGGTTTAAGCTTCACCGCTTGGATTCTACGAACAATCATTTTGGCGCCGCTGCCGGGGAGCGGTTGATAAGGTTAAGTCGTTTGATCGTTCGAGACTTGTGATTTGAAGAACCTTCTTTTAGAAGTTAACGTTTTCTCAAAAACATAAAAACAACAAAAAAATTATAAAACCTATAAAAAACCAAAAATATTTTCCTTTTTCTTTTATAAAACTCAAAAAATCAAAAAGATTTTCATTTCAACTTTCTTTTTCATTTTGTTGTGTTTTGATTTGTATGAACACTCGTTCTAAGTCTAACTTGAACGAGTCTTCTTCTTCTTCTTCAGTGCCAACTAGCCGCAATCGTCGTAGGCGGAAACAAAAGACCGTACCCGAGTTACGTGATCTTCAGAATCCCATCACCGAGATGGCCGACCAACGAACGATGCAAGAATTGCTCCAATGTCCCACCGAGGGATATGGGGATGCAATTTTTTTACCACCGATACTTTCCAAGAATTTTGAACTTAAAACCGGTTTGATTCAGCTTGTCACATCCAACCAATTTCACGGTTTTGAGAGGGACGATCCTCACGCATACATCCGTTGGTTCAACAAGTTAACTTCGACCATGAAATTTAAGGATGTCCCTCACGATGCTATTAAGTTGATGTTATTCCCATTTTCACTCAAGGGGGCAGCCCGGATTTGGCTCGAAAAAGAACCCCCTCGTTCCATTACCACTTGGGAAGAGCTTGTTTCAAAATTTGTTAATCATTTCTTTCCCCCATCCAAAACAACCAACCTAAAGAATGATGTAACCAATTTTCGTCAACGTTTTGATGAGAGCTTTGGTGAGGCATGGGAACGTTTCAAGGACCTTCTTCGCAAATGTCCTCACCATGGTTTCTCCGAATTGCACCAAATCGACACATT